>CM076581.1:1226335445-1226538791 GCA_034641835.2 Pinus albicaulis
TATGCATAAAGCTAGAGCTATTGGAAGCAATTTACAGTAAGGTTGTGTGGTTTTCTTGCATGTGGTATTTGTAGGAAGTGATTTTCCACTCACATTGGCACTCTCCTTTTCCCAGGGAAAATCTTGCAAGAAAATATTTGTACACAGAATCATTGATAAAAAGCCCGCAAACCTTAAAGAAGATGTGGTGCCTATAGGTTCTAGTGAAACCTCACAATTTCTTTCTAATGGATGTTTTACCATTGAGAAAGCAGCCTCAATCCCTATTGTTTCCCTCTATCAAGAGGCCCTAAAACAAATGGAATTGTATTTGGACCTTGAGTTAAACAGGCTCTAAGCTCAACTATCAGACCTACAACGGAATTCCCAATCCTAGAAACTCCTCAAAATAGAAGGTTATATCCATCTTTTTGCTCATGGAATTTCATAGTAGAGTTTGACTCTACAGAGGAGCCAATGCTCGATTATCAATATATTAGCTTATGCATGAAACCCTAAATCCACTCATTTGAGCTCTCTTCTAAATCTCTATCTTCCCAAATAGCCCCTGCATTTTTGAGGTCCTAACTCCCTATCACCCATTGAAACCACTCCATGGAAAAATTATATATGCTTCTCAAGAACTAATATTACAACCTATGCAAGGTTATTTGTCAAAATGGACCTCATAAAAGGTCTAGAGTACTCTCTTTGAAAATTACTGGCATCATATGGAAGCAAAAATTGGACTATGAAAATTTAACTTTTAGAGATGTCTCAAAGGGAGGTAACTAGATGAATAAACCTACAATTACTAGAGCAAGAAAGGACGGAAGCATGCATGTCGATGATCTTTAAGAGTGAGAGTCAGTCTGACCCAATAGAAGATGGAATTAAGTAGCAAGGAAAAAAAACAATAAGTATCTCTATATGTATCTTTGATAAGAAAGGGGAAAGGTTAATGCTTTGATTGTTTAATTGAATTATAAATGTATAAAAGTTTGGACTACAGAGGGCCAACATGAAACTTGACAATCAATCAACAGATTTTAGGAGGATATGAAGATCGTGGTCTTGGGGATCAAGCTCTACTCCTTTATTGGCAACTGCGGCAATCCAACATGAAACCATTCTTAGTGTATGTTGTGGTGTAGCAGCACTAGAACAATGCAAATTGGTACATGCCCACATGGTTAAATGTTGTTTATATGATGAAGATGTGGTTTTAGGTAGCAGACTTATTAACATATATGGAAAATGTGGAACACAGAGGATGCACGATGAATGTTTGAGAAAATGCTTTCTAAAGAAATGTCATTTTTGGGACTACGATGATCAATGGATTTGGAAAGCATGAGAAAGCAAATGAGGCTCTGCAACTTGGAGGAGACACATGCCTTCATCAATAAACTATTGGCAGGAGTAGAACTAGGCACAGATGTGTGGGGGGCCTTGCTTAGTCCTTGTAGATTCCACAACAACATCAAACTAGGAAAGCTTGTTGCCCAGCATCAATGTTTGTGAAATCCCCAAAACAAAAAAACATATGTCGCACTCTATGGCATGTATACTGCAGCTGGCATATGGGATAATGCAGTAAAGGCTACGTTGCACGAGTTTCTGGTACGCAGGTACTTTGGGTACAGGGAACAAGTATCCGATACGGCTAGAAGCTTTGCCCAAATTTATATGAAACGTCATGTTGGGAGCGGCAATAATATAATATATTAAAAGTGAATTAAATAATTTATTTATTTCCATCCAAAACTTGCTAATTAAATTCTATCCTGCAATGAATATGTAAAAGATTGAACTTTGAAACACTGCCAGAAAAAATCAAAATGTTAATCCATCAACAACTTGCCAATGAAATTCCTTGCCAGCAAAGAAACATGCGGAACTCCTAAACTGAAAAAAAGGCTATTATTACTTGATTATTATGTGATTTCATGCAACACTATATTATATTCAAGTTTGGAAATTTATAAAATGAAACTTACTAACACACTAATATTTCTCGTTCTGACCATCATTGTAATTTGTTGAATCTTATCATGAAAGCTTCAAGATAGGCATCAAGAAAGTAGACTTATTTGCAATTGTTGAACTTCAAGATTTTCAACAGAAACTGCCAAGGAATGACTGGCAACTGTCTATCGGTTTACAAATCCCATGTAGTTCAACCCCTTGACCTATCATGTATCACTTAGAAAATAAACAAATGGTCATTTCTATGCTCAAAATAGGTACCCGAAAGGTGAAAATCTGCTCAAAATAAGTACCTGAAGCGTCAAAATTTGTTGTAGTGAAGCTCCCGAAAAGTTCCAAAGTACCCTTTTAATGTCCCGGCGATTTTGGAAAGTTTCCTACAAGCTCCCAAGCTCCCAGGAGCGTGGGGTACGTGCTCTCCAACTGCTGGGAGCGGTACCCGTGTTACTATGACTAAAGGTAATAAAAATGATTAAATACAAAATTTAAAGAAAAAAAAAAGACTTGGATGTAGCCAGATAGAAGTGAGTAACAAAGTGCATTCTTTTGTTGAGACACATCACATCCTGGAGATTTTCTACGTTGGATGTTATGGCTGGGTTGATGAAGGACACACTTATTTGCTTAATATCTCCACATAAAGCAGTGAGTTACTAACATATTGTTCAAACATGACCACCCATACTAGAGATGAGAGAGCACCAAGCTCAATAAGTTTGCTGTATGGAAACATTTCAGAACCAATGACAATATGTGATCATGAAGTATTCTGGAAAAATCAACCATCCATAGAGTTTGGCAGATACTTCATTGGCATCTAAATTTACAGGAAAAATCAGCAACATACTCCAAAGACATATTTTTAAATGGTTTATTTTTGGAAAATATGAGCATAGATTTGCAACATACATGCTCAGTTGAAGCAAAGAAAGCACAATACTTAAGGTTGTCACAAAGAAGCATGGAACTTGTTTTTAGTCCCAATGTCATCTTTGGACTGTAAACCAAACCCACAAACAAAAGATTTCCCTTTTGAAACAAAGACCAACTCCGAAATATTTATGTAAAACTTAAAATCTTCTTCCTTTTCAAGCATGAATGCTCCTTTCCTGCCGTCCATAAAGCCAAGTGACAACTTGTTGTATAGTTCAGGGCCTCTAGCCAACAACATTGATGTGTCTAAGTGAGATTAAGGACTTTCTATTGATTCTAGCTTTCAGCCAAAAGGAAACTCGACAAGTTTTTTTTGCAAGTCAACTTGAGTCATGGGACAGGCTTATTAAATTAACACTTGTGTTCAAACTCACTAAATTGCATCAAAACTTCACATGCCTATATTACCAACTTTATGGGTAGTAGCAAGAGAGGTTGAAGTTTTTTTCACCATTTACCATTTTAGTTAATGTTTTGAACTGCATGTGGGAGTTTTCAATAGTCAAAGGATTTGGAGTGCATTTGTAGAGCAAAGATGTATTTTCCAATAAAAAACGTTTCAACCATTTTGAGAGCAAAAGGTTGTTAGGATGTGGTAAATAGATTCTCTACGAGTAATTTTTTTTTCATTGAAGCCATATACACAGATAGATTCAGCATCAAAGGAGCTCTAGTATACAATATTGGAAGGACGCTTATATTGAAATGTTGTTGCAGCCCTGATAATGTTACTACAAATATTATAACTCCATGATCAGGTCATGGTGGAGCTACTGTTGCTTGGACTTGTAGAGTGGAGGATATATTAAGCATAAAGCTAGGAAATTTATATCAGTTTATGTTATTACCAAAATACATGAGCAAGCCAAATTTAATGTTATTTATGAGACAGTTTCAAACATTTTATGATGAAGTTCCACGTAATGGCTAGCATTTACAAAATTCAAGGCAGTTTTCCAACATGTTTGTAGTCTTGTATCTAGGCCAGAAATGAGTACAAATTGGGTGGTTATCTTCATAGGCAAAGACTTAGGAATAGACCATACAACCTATTTTTCCATCAAAACAAGTGATAGCTACAAGAAATGATCATGCCATACTAGATAAAGATCAAGATACAATAATTATAGTAATGGCCAATGAATGACCACAAGAGACTCAATGTGTAAGGTAACATTGATGTGTCCAAGTGAGATTAAGGACCTTCTATTGATTCTAGCTTTCAGCGAAAAAGAAACTCGACAATTTCTTTTCGCAATTCAACTTGAGACACGGGATAGGCTTATTGAGTTAACACTTGTGTTCAAATTCACTAAATTGCATCAAAACTTCACATGCCTATATTACCATTGCAAGATAGGTTGAAGTTTTTTTCACCATTTACCATTTTACTTAATGTTTTGAACTGCATGTGGGAGTTTTCAATTGTCAAAGGGTTTGGAGTGCATTTGTAGAGCAAAGATGTATTTTGCAGGCAAAAAAAAAGGTTTCAGCTTTCAACCATTTTGAGACCAAAAGGTTGCTAAGATGTGGTAAATAGATTTAGCATCAAAGGCTACGTTCTCTAAGAGTAGTATATTTTTCATTGGAGCCATATACACACATAGATTCAGCATCAAAGGATTCCTAGTATGTAATATTAGAAGGCCGCTTATATTGAAATGTTGTTGCAGCCCTGATAATGTTACTAGAAATATTATAAACTCCATGATCAGGTCATGGTGGAGTTGTTGTTGCTTGGAATTGCAGAGTGAAGGATATATTAAGCATAAAGCTGAGAAGTTTATATTAGTTTATGTTATTACCAAATACATGAGCAAGCCAAATTTAATGTTATTTATGAGAGTGTTTCAAACATTTTATGATGAAGTTCCACATAACAGCTAGCATTTACGAAATTCAAGGCATTTTTCCAGCATGTTTGTAGTTTTGTAGCATGTTTGTAGTCTTGTATCTAGGCCAGAAATGAATACAAATTGGGTTATCTTCGTAGGCAAAGATTTAGGAATAGACCTTACAACCTATTTTTCCATCTGAACAAGTAATAGCTACAAGAAATGATCATACTATACTAGATAAGATACGAAAATTATATTAATGGCCCATGAATGACCACAAGGGTAGGTCAATGGGAGTCAATGTGTAAGGTAACTCCAGAGGAGTCCTTAAGATACGTCTTACAAAATTTTAAAAAAAAATGGAACAGTTGATGCAACACAAAAGCTTGCCCTCAACATGTCAAAATATGGGAAAGAAGAGTAAAATTTGCCATTAAAGAGTTGGCCTCTAAGTTTGGCAACAACCCATTCTATTGTACTTGATTACATATCATGAACTCACTTCAGGAGGTCGTTATTTCATGTCAACATACTCGATGATTCTAAAATAGAATAAACAATTCAAAATTCACTCTCAAACCTTAAAACCTTATTAAGCAAATGCATTTAAGGGATCATAACAAATTCAAGGTAGTCGATCATTGTACTTACCTTTGAACCATCTGCACTACATTGTTTGGATCTTTTACCGCAGTAATGATATGGACATTGGATCTCTTATAGCCTCCTTTCGTTGGACAAATTCAACAAAAGACTTCCATCAGGCCAACCACCATACCAAACCCGAAAAGCAAACCGCTAGGTCATCTAAACATTATCCCAGCCTAGAAAACAAACCGTTGGGTCATGGTAGTTGATCATTGAACTTACCTTTGAACCATCTGCACTACATTGTCTGGATCTTTTACCGTAGCAGTGATATGGACATTGGATCCTTTACATCCTCCCTTTGTTGGACAAATTCAACATAAGACTTCCCACAGGCCAGCCATTATCCCGAACCTGAAAAACAAACCATTGAGTCATGTGAACACTATCCAAGGCCTGGAAAACAAACCGTTGGGTCATCTGTTCTAAGTTCGAGTTGGGTTTCTATTTCTAGATGCAATATAGTTAAGGAAGTGCAGTGAAAATTTTTTGAAATTAGAGTAAAAAGATTATTTCAGAATTTAGGTCATAAATATCAACATTGCAGTGGAATTTCCCATAAAACTTCAAAATCCTCCCTAGTCCTCTCCAGATGTCGCTCTATAGAGAGGTCTGGCACAAGCACACCGTCAAACATGCAGTATTGGGAGGCAAAGAGGTGGGGCTGTAAGAATTCCATCTCCATTCTATTTATTACTTAGTTGTTCGCGCCTCCTACTTACGCGTAATACGAATTCCTATAATTTATGTTCACAAAATCAAAACGTATATTAAAATCTTAAGACCGATGAAAATATTGGGATTTATAAAAACTACTGAAAAACAGGAAATAGAGAACATAGATGGTGATTAAAGTATTGAATTCAAGAATTCGCTTATAGGTCTTCGAGGAACATGACGGAAGTGATGAGCAGCCTAGGGACGTTCACAAACATAATGCGAAATTGCGGATGGAATTGAATGAGGCGGTCGATGTAAGCATAGGTTAACATACTTCAAAATCCTCCCTATAGAGAGGTGGCACCTGCACACCGTAGAACACGCGGTATTGGGAGGCAGAGAGGTGCGGCTGTAAGAAACCCATCTCCATTCTATTTATTTCTTCGTTGCTCACGCCTACTACCCTCGCGTAATACGAATTTCTATCATTTTTTTTCACAAAATCAAAACCGATATTAAAATCTAGAGACTGATGAAACTAATGGGATTCATAAAAACTGTTGAAAACCAAGAAATAGAAAACGCATATGGTAATTAAACTATTGAATTCCAGAATTTGCTTACAGGTCTTCGAGGAACTTGGGGCCAACCATGACGGTGGGGATGAGGCCGGTGAGGATGAGTAGCCTATGGACATTCACAGACACAATGCAGAATTGATGAAGGAATTGAATGAGGCAGTCAATGTTGCCCTATAGAGATGTCTGGCACCTGCCTTTCCTTTGTAACATCCCCTTTAGAGCAGCATTTGACTTATTTACAAAGATATATAGAATTCTAAGGGTGATGCCCTACTACTGAAGATGGTGGAGTTCTGGACAACTCCAAGTGGAGCAGTTCTCCTGCTTGTCTGAATCCCTTCCTTGAAAGATATATAGAATGCTAAGGGTGGTGCCCTGCTACTGAATATGGTGGAATTCTGCACAACTCCAAGTGGAGCGGTTCTCCCGCCTGTCCGAATCCCTTCCTTGAAAGGTATAAGAGGCAAAGGTTGACGGTAGGAGTGGTTCTCCCGCCTGTCTGAATCCCTTCCTTGAAAGGCATAAAAGGAAAAGGATGAGAGTAACAGCAGTAGATGCATATTTTAGCACACAAAAAAAGCAACACGCAACACCTGTTCCAAATGTGCCCGATCACGATAAAACAGAACTAAAAATCTAGACAAAAAGCAAATCTAGAACTTCAATTTAATCCATCTTTTAATTCGATCTTTTAAGTAATCATTAATATTTTAAGGAAGGATTAATAGAGAGGTCTGGCACCTGCACACTGTAGAACACGCGGTATTGGGAGGCAGAGAGGTGCGGTTGTAAGAAACCCAGCGCCATTCTATTTATTTCTTTGTTGCTCATGCCTACTACCCTCGCGTAATACGAATTCCTATCATTTTTGTTCACAAAATTAAAACCGATATTAAAATCTAGAGACTGATGAAACTAATGGGATTCATAAAAACTGTTGAAAACCAGGAAATAGCGAACGCATATGGTAATTAAACTATTGAATTCAAGAATTTGCTGACAGGTCTTCGAGGAACTTGGAGGCGACCATGACGATGGTGATGAGCAGCCTGTGGACGTTCACAGACACAATGCGAAATTGATGATGGAATTGAATGAGGCGGTCTATGTCGCCCTATAGAGATGTCTGGCACCTGCCTCTCCTTTGTAACATCCCCTTTAGAGCACCATTTGACTTATTTACAAAGATATATAGAATGCTAAGGGTACTGCCCTGCTACCAAAGATGGAGGAGTTCTGGACAACTCCAAGTGGAGCGGTTCTCCCACCTATCCGAATCCCTTCCTTGAAAGATATATAGAATGCTAAGGGTTATGCCCAACTACCAAAGATGGTGGAGTTCTGCACAACTCCAAGTGGAGCGGTTTCCCCGCTTGTCAAAATCCCTTCCTTGAAAGGCATAAAAGCCATGGGGAGTTCTGCACAACTCCAAGTGGAGCAATTCTCCCACCAGTCTGAATCCCTTCCTTAAAAGGCATAAAAGCCAAAGGTTGAGAGTAACAGTGGTAGATGCATGTTTTAGCGCATAACAAAAGCAACACCCAACACCTATTCCAAATGTGCCAGATCATGATAAACAGAATTAAAAAGCTCGACAAAATGCAAATCTAGAACTTCAATTTAATCCATCTTTTAATTCCATCTTTTAAGTAATCATTAATATTTTAAGTAAGGATTATTTTTTAACGCAAAACAAAAGCAACACCTGTTCCATTCCAAAAGTGTCAGATCACGCTAAAACATAAACTAAAGCGCTAGACAAAATTCAAATTTAAATTTCAACTGAATCCTATATTTTAAGGCATCATTAATATTTTAATACAATCTTTTAAGTAAATATTATTTTTTTAACTCGTAACAAAAGCAACACTGGTTCCAAATGTGCCATAAAATTAAAATCTCAACAAAATTTAAATTTACAACTTAAATTTACTTTCATCTTTTAATTTTTTTAAGTAATCATTAACATTTTAATATAATATTTTTAAGTAAAGATTAATATTTTGAATTCATGGTGTTTTTGTCATTTTTGTTTGATGGAGAGACATTCTTAGGCTATAAAACTAAAACCTCAACAAAATTTAAATTTACAACTTAGATTTAATTTCATCTTTTAATTTTTTTAAAGTAATCATTAACATTTTTATATAATAATTTTAAGTAAAGATTAATATTTTGAATTCATGGTGTTTTTATTATTTTTGTTTGACGGAGAGACCTTCATAGGTCATCTTATGTGCAATTGTATGATAACTAGTATATATAATGGACATGAGGATTATAGTTGTTTTGGTATGTAGTCAATTAACTAGACTAAATTTATCTTAACTTGAGACCTACTAAGCTGAGAGAGATCAATTTTTAACGCACAACAAAAACAACACATATTCCAAAAGTGCCAATAAAACAGAACTAAAGAGTTGGAATCTTTTAATCCAATTTTTTAAGTCGTCATTCATATTTTAATAGAATATTTTAAGTAACAAATAATTTTTAAGGCACAACAAAAGCACATGTTCCAAATGTTCCATAAAACGAAACAAAAAATTTAGACAAAATTTAAATTTACAACTTAAATTTAATTTAATCATTAACATTTTCATAAAATCTTTTTAAGTAAAGATTAATATTTTGAATTCATGGTGTTTTTATTATTTTTGTTTGATGGAGAGACATTCATAGGTCACCTTAAGAGCAATTGTATGATAACTAGTACATATAATGGACATGAGGATTATAGTTGTTTTGGTATGTAGTCAATTAACTAGAAAAAACCACGGGTTAACAATACCATGGGGAACAAGTATTAGGGAAGCTCTGGAAACCCTAGCTATGGCCATTGGCAAGAGGCAACTGAACCCTAACAATGGCCGGCGGTTTGGAATCTGGTGGTCAGCCCCTGGTCTTGGAGCCTTACTCGCTATCGGAGCTGATGACTCAAGCTTTGGACTTGTGCTTTTATGTTTGAGGCTCGAGTTTCATGGATTTGTTTATGCCTAGATTTCAGTCGCAATGACTAAAATATATGCCCTCCAGGTCTCGTGACTACACTCTCTTGGTTGTCTTCTCCATATCCTCACTCCTCGCTGACACACTACTCTGCTTTTCAAGCGGGGGTGGGGATCCATTGGCAGTTACTCTCGGGGCTCCTGCTACTGTCCTGGTCGTCGCACTCTATCCTACTCCGACAGACCGACAAGAGGGTCCTAATTATTCGCATCGACATTCTCCTGACCTCTGCTGACCGCTTTCTCTGTCGTATTGTTTCACAGACCTCAAAACAAGGTTTGTTTGGCACGAAGTGGAATTTACTATCAAGAACGGGGGTTTCCTGTGTGTCCGAGAATGACGGACGACGAGGTGGACTACTAATCCGACCACTTGGAACACACCCAAATCTTTGTTGGACATACTCCCCACAGGACATGTGGTGCAGAGGATGAGGTGGATATGGGGATCGAGGATGTGGAGGATATGGATATCGGTGAGTCATCCTTGTCGCATTACACGTTGGAGGATACGCCTCCAATCTCAACGGCCATGTGCTCAAAACCCTTATTGCTGCCCTTAGCATCTCCGGCCTATTCCATACCATCTCCTTCTATTTTAAGGTTATCGGAACAGCAGGCACAGGAGACTCCTGATGACCTGGGTACGTTTGAGGAAGGGTTGTATAATGGGAGCGGAACTCAAACCGAAACCCTTGGCTTCGAGCTATTGAACATCAATAAGGGGGGGCAGCCATCCTCTTCGACTGGTCAGGCTTGAGGTGTCGATCTCTGTTGCGACATCTGGGTTCTTTGAGGGTATTCTGAATATAGCGCCCCGACTTGATGAACCCAAGACTTCGGACTCGGATGAAGCTCTGGATTCGGATGGTGTAGGGCAGGACAAGGTCTCTAACAAAGGGAAGAAGAAGCATCGGTGTACCAAGAGCAAAGCTGGAAAAAGAGACCTTGTCTTCGGGTGGGGCGTTGGTATGGAGAACCTGGAGCACCTCCTAGACGGTCTTAGTCTGGCAAAGTCCACGGCAGGAGCTATACCACTGCTAGGCTCAAAATTTGGACGGTTGAGATTTGGGGGAATTCTTTGGCGCAGCTTCCAGGGGTCTTGACTATGAACCGAGGTTGGTTTGCTCTTATCTTTCCTCGACCTAACATGGTTGATTGGGTGCTTGCAAAATACTGGCACATATAGATGACCCCAATTTTACTAAAGCATTGGACGCCCCTTTTCAACCCGGACAAGGACAAGTCTGGGGTGGGACAGATTTGGGTCAGATTACCGAAACTCCCACTACAATTCTGGTCTGAAGCCGCACTCTGTTTCATTGGGGAAGATTTGGGGATATACCTAGACCATGACAAATCCTATCTCGAAACAGGGGACATTTATGTGGTTCGGATACTAGTTCATTTGGACACGAGAGATGGGCTTGTCGAAGCCTACAACCTCCACTTCAATGATATGGTACGCGTGCAGATTCTTGATTATGAAGGGGTTCCTTTCAGGTGCAGGCATTGCCACTTCAATGATATGGTACGCGTGCAGATTCTTGATTATGAAGGGGTTCCTTTCAGGTGCAGGCGTTGCCACTTCAATGATATGGTACGCGCGCAGATTCTCGATTATGAAGGGGTTCCTTTTAGGTGCAGGCATTGCCATGAGGTTGGGCACCTGTACAAGGACTGTCCTCTCATCATTGCGACCTTGGCTCCTTCGAAAGTCCTGGTGCATGCGGGGACACAAACAGACGGAGGAGGGGAGGAGAAGCGGCACAGGAATTGGAGTCGGTTGATCTCGGTCTGGGCACCTTTGCTGGTGGTATATCGGTCACCAAATCGCGTCCGAAGGCACAGAGCAGCATTGTCCACCCTCTGGTGGAGGACATCGCTCCTATTCCAGGTATTCCTCTTGTCTCACCCCTTCGAATATTTCTTCTATGCTTTACTCTGCTTCCCTTTCATTGTCAGCTACCTCCCCTTCTATTAATTTAGTCAATTGTAATCTGGATCCCCTTAGCTGTCCTGTTGCAACCGCTCCTCCCTATGTTTCTCAACCCAATCCCCACACCACTACTGGTGATTCCTCTGCCCTCTCGTTTCCTAAATCATCTTGCCAATTTGCGGGTCATCGATACAACCTCAAATCGTCTTCCCGACCCATTGACCCACTTGCCTTTGGTCTAGGGACGGATATCGGTGGGTCTAACCCGAAAGCCTTGAGGGGACGTCCCTCTTCCATCACCAAAGCTATCAGAAAGGTCGGCTTGGAAGTAGCGGCTGGAACACAATCCTCCATTGCTCAGGTTCTTAGAGCAAAGACCACCCGGGGCAAGGGTGATCCATGATCTGCCTCTCCCTCAACTGTTGAGGTTTGGCCAGTCCAAACAAAAAAGCTGGCTCTCAAGCGAATCTTGGCCCGTGTTCGTGTGGATGCTCTCTTCCTTCAGGAAACACTTGGAGAAGGTATTTATGTTACCAATGCACTGGCTTCTATGCTCCCCGAATGGTCTTTCCAGACTATTGATGTCAGGGGCGATCTAGTGGCTGCACCTTGGGACTCAATAACAGGTCTGTCTTGATCCACAGCTGGTGGGGAAGAGCTGGCATCCTGGGTGCTGACATAACTGCTCGTGATTCTAATATCACTATCTCACTTATCAATGTTTATGTTCCCTGCCATCAGAGAGAGGACTTCTGGGATGAGTGGATGCACAGTTCTATTATGCATCGAGACAACATTATTATGGGTGGGGACCTAAATTTCTCCATTGGTCTCTTTGAATCCTAGGGTCTGTGTGCCTCACCGGACCCAAAATCTGATTACTTCGAGAAGATGATTGATGAAGTCGACCTACTAGATCTGGCCATGCCTAAGAAGCTCCCCACTTCGAGGAATGGGAGGACTAGGGAGGTTTCTTTAGCCAGAAGACTTGATCGTTTCTTGATCAAGGGCTCGTTGGCTGAGAAACTTGAAAAAGCCAGGCAATGGGTTGGGGATGGGGGATCCCCGGACCACTCTCCTATCTACCTCGAATTTCAGCTGGGTCAGCAAGACTAGGGAGGTTGCTATAGCCAGAAGACTTGATCGTTTCTTGATCAAGGTCTCATTGGCTGAGAAACATGAAAAATCCAAGCAATGGGTTGGGGATGGGGGATCCCCGGACCACTCTCCTATCTACCTCAAATTTCAGCTGGGTCAGCGAAAGCCCCGATCCCCTTTCAAGTTTAATTCAAGTTGGCTCGAGGAGCCAAATTTTCACTCTTTGGTCAAGTGCGAATGGAAGCTCTGTGACCAATGTCCTGATCTGGAGCCTGCACGGGGTTCTCTACAACAACCTGTCTAGAATTAAGACTCTCACCATCAATTGGGCCAGAAACAAGAAAAAAAGGAGTCATTATCGAACATTGAGTATGAAATAGGGAATATGACAGGCTCGGATAGACTTGGATTCCAATCTGTGGAGTTAAAAGACAGACTCGTCGCTCTGGAATTGGAAAAACCAAAGATTCTTAAGAGTCAAGAGGAGGAATGGAGGCTCAAGAGCAGGGCCATTTGGTTACAAGCAGGGGATGAAAACACCAAATTTTTCCAACAATGTGCTAAAGGCAGGAGGATTATCAACACTATCTGGGATCTAACGGATCTCAATGACAGGGTGGCACATACTCACTCCCAGCTTGCTGACATAGGCATCAAACACTTCTCAAATCAATACAGAGAACCTGGGAATGCTAATATATTGGAGATCATGCAGATCACTCGATCTTTGCACAGATATGTGGAGGAGGATAATTTGAAGGATTTGAATGCTCCGATCTCTTTGGGGGAAGTGGAAGGGGTATTGAAATGGTTTAAGAAGGACAAAATCCCTGGTCCTGATGGGTGGCCCACTGAATTCTACCTCACCTTTTTTGGCCTCATCCACAAGGACCTCCTTCAAGTCATTGAAGATAATAGGACTTTTGGCCAGGTATATGATGGATTTAACGCTACCTTTATCGCCCTCATCCCCAAAATTGATAAGCCCCTTTCCTTCCATGACTATCGCCCGATATCCCTCTGCAATTGTATTTATAAGATCATTTCCAAGATCATTGCTAACCGTATTAAGCCTATTCTCTCTCGGCACATTGACAAAGAACAATTTGCCTTTCTCAATCATAGACAAATCCATGAAGCAATTGGAACTGCACAAGAGGCCTTACACTCCATCAAACTCAGTAACCTCAAGAGTACCATACTCAACATGGACCTTGCAAAAGCCTTTGACTGTGCCAATTGGAGTTACATGCAACTCATCCTCATTCATATCGGCTTCCCACACTCCTCCACTAATTGGATTATGGGGTGTATTTCTAATCCTCTTTCAGCATTCTTATAAATGGTGCAGCTTCTGATTTTTTTCATGCAGGAAGGGGACTCAGGCAAGGATTCTCGCTCTCTCCTTTACTCTTCCTTTTGATTATGGAAGGACTATCCTCTCTTCTGACACAAGCAAAAGAAGATGGTTCTATTCATGGCGTCAAAATTGCTGACTTTATACAACTGACACATCTGCTATTTGTGGATGATGTACTTATATTTCTCGATGGTACTTGTCATGACAATATCCATTTTTGAATCTACTCAACATTTTTTGTAAAGCTACTGGAATGGACCCCAATCACAGTAAATCTACCATCATGTTGGTGTGTTGCACTACCTTTGAATGCAGACATGCCCTGGATCTCTTTCACTTCGAGTGCAAGGAATTGGAAGAGGGTATAAAATACCTTGGTTTTCACCTAAAACCAAATGACTACCGAATCAAGGACTAGAACTGGCTTATTGCAAAAGTGGAGTGTAGAGTCAACATCTGGCAACAAAGATGGCTCTCCAAAGTTGGAAGGCTGGTGCTCATCAAATCTGTCCTGGAAGCCATTCCTGTTTATTGGATGGCACTTGCTTGGATCCCTAAAGGTGTGACTACTAGAATCCAACAAATCTGTAGGAGATTTCTTTGGAGAGCAAACAGGATGGTCGTACCTATGCTTGGATTGCTTGGAAGAATATTGTTAAGCTTAAAGGTTAGGGGGGATGGGGACTAAAAGACCTCAACCATTTTGCCTCAGGGGCTGGCACCTCATCTCTAGCAATATCCTATGGCAAGAAGTTACTTATTCCAAATACATTACACTTAATTCCACCATGGAATGGATCAGAGGCTGCATTCAGCCCTTCTCGGGCTATCTATTATCTGGAAGGCTATCACAAGATCCATTCATCTCATTAAAAAAGGCTTGGCTTGACGCATTGGATCTGGTGAACAGGTTAAAATTGGTGAAGACGCTTGGTCGAGCAATGGGCAAGAGTACAAATTGCCCTTGGGCATCAAGCAGCATTTGGCCCAATTTGGGCATCACTTCATCTCTCAAATCGTTGATCCTCTTAATACTACTTGGACATCACAGGCTTGGATGTCAGCACAGGAGCTTGCCATCCCCGAGGTCTGGAGGCTGATCTGGAATCGGTTTCTCAAAGCTCTTAGAGCTACAAACATTCGATTAATCGATCAAAAGATGACGAAATATTATGGGCCATTGCTCCCAGTGGCAGATATACACTAAAAGTTGGGTACTCTACTCTATGTGAATTACTGGAACCACAGTTGAAACAATGGTGGTGGAAACACTTATGGAAACTGAAAGCACCCCCCAAATCTAGACTATTCATGTGGTGCATTCTCTCCAACTGTACTCCCACGGAGGACAACCTCACCAAACGGGATATTCATGGTCCCTCCAAATGCAGTTTATGTCACATGCAGGCTGAGGATGTGAACCATCTGTTCCTGGATTGCCCTGCAAGTAAACACCTTTGGCACCTCACCACAACATCATTGGGTTGTACACTTACTTGGCATAGTACCTCGGTCACTATGGCTTGGAACATTTGGTGGCAGGTTGCCAGTCGACTGAAGGACCGCAACATCCCCCTCCTCATTGCTTGGGGGACCTGGCTGGCCAGAAATTAGGCTATCTTTTTGGGCAATATTCCGAACTAGGATTGTATTTGCAAAAAACATCTCCTCCATATTCCATCTCATCCCCAATGATGAGCCATCGCCTCACAACAGAACTATCATCCCTGAAATTATTAACCGATCTATCCCTTGGGCATATTTCGATGGATCATCCAATGTGACAGGTTGTGGTGGTGGTGTTGTTCTTCACCTATCAAATTCACACTGTTTTCGCCTTAAGATGGACCTTGGTCTGGGTTTTAATAATTATGCAAAACTCAATAGTCTCAGACTCCTCCTCCTATTTGCTCATGCGAAAGGTTGCAACAACTTACAGATCTTTGGGGATTCACAAATCATTATCAATTGGTTTAATCATGCGGCACAATGTCATACTCACATTCTTAGATCAATACTGGATGAAGTCTTAACATTAAAATCATATTTTGATTTTATATCTGTTACTTATATTTACAGTCAGAGGAATCAGATGAATCAAATGGCTGACCAATTATCCAAAGAAGCCTCGCAGCTGAATTGGGGCAGATGGCACATTTCGGAATAGAATGGTCTGCAGGAGTACCATACTATCATCTAGAACAGACTGCACAGTTTTGTTTTTTGCATTTTGCGGCTGGTTACTACAACTTTTTTATATTGTACATACCTTTGTATATTTATTTTATTTTATTTTAGATTACTGCAAGTACTAGACATTATTGATGGCGGATATTAGACTCTATGGAGTACATATGATTCCTACTCAATCTTTGCATAGATGATATGCTGATGATGCAACATGTAATTTTTCCTTACTTTAATGAAAAATTACGACTTTTTTTACTAAACCCTAGGGAAAACCAGGTCTTTAAAAAGTCAAGGCAAGGTCTTGAAAACCTAGTTTTCTATGTTTAGACTAAACTAGGAACAGTCTCTATTGAAAGAGTAGTAGGCGGTTGATGAGGTTCTTTCAAGAGGCTACGTTAACTTATGAGTCTTCCTCTACATCATGCTGATTAAATAGCTCTCCCGTGACCAATGCTCTAGTTATCGATTTCATCAAAGTATAGTGAATAAACAACACCGGGCACAATCCTGCTAACCAAACCATCGTCAGATTACTTGCTAAAACAACTTCAAGCAAGTAGGTGCTACAATGAATAAACAACATCATTCAAGTTAGGTGCACCATAAATAATTGTTTTACATATAAAAAAGAAAGAGAAGTCAACTTAAACATAAAAAGAAAGATCAAACAATGCTTTACATAGAAAAAAGCAAAAAAATCGAATTTAAATAAAAAAATAAATTTGGGGTATGTGTCCTTATCTAAAATAAATAATACCTTGCCCTCAATAAGAACCAAAAGGATATTTAAAGGATATTTATTCGTGTGAGGATCTTTATGAACCATAGATGCTTAGATATTCATTGGCAAAATCCCATAGAATATATGAATTACACATAGCCCATAGATAGAGGATATTAGCATGGAAGACCTAAAAGAAGGATAATTTAGATAAACAATGCCTTGAGTCTAAGTCCAATATCTTAGTGAGATAAGTACATTTGAAGAAGAATAGGTTAGGGAAATAAATGAGAAAATATTGATGGATCCATCCTCATGGTTTTAAGATGTACAACACGGTATTGCCCCACGTCACTCGAATCAAAGGCAAATAAGTATAGTTGAAGAAGAATAGGTTAGGGAAATAAATGAGAAAATATTGATGGATCCATCCTCATGGTTTTAAGATGTACAACACGATATTGCCCCACGTCACTCGAATCAAAGGCAAGGTTAAGAGAAAGATTTTTCCGTTACCACAAATATTACACTCTAAACTATGAAGAAAGGGAAAAACCATTAGACTTCGAAGGAACATTCTCATCTATGACAAGATAGAGACAATCTACAATAGATGATGAAGTGTGTCTACATTTATGGGCTCACTTTATTGCTACTCTAAGGAGTATACAAAATGGCATGAATAGATATGAGTAATGTTCATACTAAGAGTCACTAAAGAAAGGATAATGCTAGATTTATCATTCTTAGGAGCCTAAA
The DNA here is from genome assembly GCA_034641835.2 of Pinus albicaulis. Taxonomy (NCBI): domain Eukaryota; kingdom Viridiplantae; phylum Streptophyta; class Pinopsida; order Pinales; family Pinaceae; genus Pinus; species Pinus albicaulis. The sequence continues at coordinate 1,226,353,149 of CM076581.1, forward strand.
CTATACAATGTGCATAAGGATCTAGATCTCCAGGAACAATGTAAACATGTCCGTAAAGCCAAAACTTGACACACAGAACATGTAAATGCATTTGATTCATTGCGGTTCTCTACTAATTTTAAAATTGAAGTACACACATGTACACAGCCTCTCAGAGCATGCATGCATACAAAACAGAGTATTTACAGGCAGTCCTACCTCCACCTCTCCGAGCACACATGCACACCAAGAAAAATGATACATAAAGGTAGACAAATACAAATTGAACAACATAAACTAGACTATACCAGACTCATGCAGACTTAACATGAAGCTCCAAATATACAAATCAAACGAGACTAAACATACCACAACACAACAACCCTAAAAGGAGAGGAGGAGAGGCAAGGGAATGTCAATGCCATTGGGAATTCAAAAATGAAATTAATCAAAAGAATCAAGATCCCTTGATCATTGCAATACCTTTCAATACAATGCCCACCTTTGGAATTTGATTAGTACTACCAACTATCTCTCTGAAACTGCTAATTGATCTATTATAAATTGCCAAATTTGTTTCCAACAGAGGGTTGGGAATTCAAAAATGAAATTAATCAAAAGAATCAAGATCCCTTGATCATTGCAATACCTTTCAATACAATGCCCACCTTTGGAATTTGATTTGTACTACCAACTATCTCTCTGGAACTGCTAATTGATCTATTATAAATTGCCAAATTTGTTTCCAACAGAGGGATGGGATTGTAGTATGTGAAAAATATTTCTCTTCCAATGGAGGATGATGTAGTCCGGGTTACAGCTAGACAATAAAAGCGCAATAAGTAATCATTAATATTATAAGTAAGGATTAATAGAGAGGTCTGGCACCTGCACACCGTAGAGCACGCGGTATTGGGAGGCAGAGAGATGCGGCTGTAAGAAACCCATATCCATTCTATTTATTTATTCGCTGCTCACGCCTGCTACCCTCGCGTAATACGAATTCCTATCACTTATGTTCACAAAATTAAAACCGATATTAAGATCTAGAGACTGATGAAACTAATGGAATTCATAAAAACTGCTGAAAACCAGGAATAGAGAACGCAGATGGTAATTAAACTATTGAATTCGAGAATTTGCTTACAGGTTTTCGAGGAACTTGGAGGCGACCATGACGGTCGGGATGAGCAGCCTGTGGACGTTCACAGACGCAATGCGCAATTGATGAATCGAATGAGGCTGTCGATGTCGCCCTATAGAGATGTCTGGCACCTGCCTCTTCTCTGTAACATCCCCTTTAGAGCAGCATTTGACTTATTTACAAAGATATATAGAACGCTAAGGATACTGCCTGCTACCAAAGATGGTGGAGTTCTGGACAACTCCAAGTGTAGCCGTTCTCCCGCCTGTCCGAATCCCTTCCTTGAAAGATATATAAAATTCTAAGGGTGCTGCCCTGCTACAGAAGATGGTGGAGTTCTGCATAACTCCAAGTGGAGCTGTTCTCCAGCCTGTCCGAAAGCCATGGTGCAGTTCTGCACGAACTCCAACTGGAGCGGTTCTCCCGCCTGTCTGAATCCCTTCCTTGAAAGGCATAAAAGCCAAACGTTGAGAGTAATAGCGGTAGATGCATGTTGTAGGGCACTACAAAAGCAGCACCCGACACCTGTTCCAAACGTGCCAGATGACAGTAACACAGAATTAAAAAGCTCGACCAAATGCAAATCTAGAACTTCAATTTAATCCATCTTTTAATTTGATCTTTTAATTAATCATTAATATTTTAAGTAAGGATTAAATAAACGCAAAACAAAAGCAACTCATGTTCCATTCCAAAAGCGTCAATCCTCAAGCGCTGGACAAAATTCAAGTTTAAAACTTCAACTTAATCCTATCTTTTAAGGTATCATTAATATTTTAATACAATCTTTTAATCTTTTCTTTTAAATCATCATTAATATTTTAATACAATCTTTTAAATAAAAATTAATTTTTTAATATTTTAATACAATTTTTTAAATAAAAATTAATTTTTAACTAGTAATAAATGCAACATTGATTCGAAATGCGCCATAAAACTAAAATCTTAACCAAATTTAAATTTAATTTTTTTTTTAATTTTTTAAGTAATTATTAACATTTTAATATAATATTTTTAAATAAAAAATAATATTTTGAATTTATGGTGTTTTTGTTATTTTTGTTTGATAGAGATACATTTATAGGCCATAAAACTAAAACCTCAACAAAATTTAAATTTACAACTTAAATTTAATTTCATTTTTAATTTTTTTTAAGTAATCACTAACATTTTAATATAATAATTTTAAGTAAAAATTAATATTTTGAATTCATGGTGTTTTTATTATTTTTGTTTGATGGAGAGACATTTATAGGTCATTTTATCTGCAATTGTATGATAACTAGAATATGTAATGGACATCAGGATTATAGTTGTTTTGGTATGTAGTCAATTAACTAGCCTAAATCTATCTACACTTGAGACCTACTAGGCCGAGAGAGATCAATTTTTAACGCACAACAAAAACAACACACATTCCAAAAGTGCCAATAAAACAAAACTAAAGAGTTGGAATCTTTTAATATCTTTTAAGTCATCATTAGTATTTTAATACAATATTTTAAGTAAAAAATAATTTTTAAGGCACAACAAAAGCACATGTTCCAAATGTGCCATAAAACGGAACTAAAAATTTAGACAAAATTTAAATTTACAACTTAAATTTAATTTAATCTTTTAATCACTTTTTAAAGTAATCATTAACATTTTAATACAATCTTTTTAAGTAAATATTAATATTTTAAAATCATGGTGTTTTTGTCATTTTTGTTTGATGGAGAGACATTCATAGGTCACCTTAAGTTCAATTGTATGATAACTAGTACACATAAAGGACATGAGGATTATAGTTGTTTTGATATGTAGTCAATTAACTAGAAAAAACCAAGGGCTAACAGTACCATGGGGAAAAACATAGGTTGGAATGTTTTTTTTATTTTTTATTTGTATTTCAATTTGTATTGTATTTAATAGGTCATGTTTTACACCATAAAGAAATTGTAATTAGTTGGTCACTAGGTATAGATGCCATAAGTAGGGTAAAAGTAGGGAAGAAACAACTTGTGATCGCGCCAACAAATACTATGCCCCTACGATGGATACTCGATGCTCCTTTGTCTTTACTAAACCCTAGGGAAAACCAGGGCTTTAAAAAGTCAAGGCAAGGTCTTGAAAACCTAGTTTGCTATGTTTAGACTAAACTGCGAACAATCTCTATTGAAAGAGTAGTAGGCGGTTGACGAGGCTCATTCAGGAGGCTACATTGACTTATGAGTCTTCCTCTACATCATGTTGATTAAATAGCTCTCCCATGACCAATGCTCTAGTTATCGCTTTCATCAAAGTATAGTGAATAAACAACACTAGTCACAGTCCTGCTAACCAAACCATCATCAAATTGCTTGCTAAAACAACTTCAAGCAAGTAGGTGCTACAATGAATAAACAACATCATTCAAGTTAGGTGCACCATAAATAACATTGTTTTACATACAAAAAAAGAAACAGAAGTCAACTTAAACGGAAAAAAGAAAGATCAAACATTGCTTTACATAGAAAAAAGCAAAAAAATCGAATTAAACAGAAAAAGAAAGCTTGTGGGTTATGTGTCCTTATCTAAAATAAATAATACGTTGTCCTTAATAAGAACCAAAAAGATATTTATTCGTGTATGGATCTTTGTGAATCATAGATGCTTAGATATTCATTGGAAAAATCCCATAGAAAATTCGCATAGCCCATAGATAGAGGATATTAGCATGGAAGACCTAAAAGAAGGATAATTTAGATAAACAATGGGAGTGGTAGCATGCCTTGAGTCTAAGTCCAATATCTTAGTAACATAAGTACAGTTGAAGAAGAATAGGTTAGGGAAATAAATGATAAAATATTGATGGATCCATCCTCATGGTTTTAAGATGTACCACACAATATTGCCCCGCGTCACTCTAATCAAAGGCACATTTAAGAGAAAGAATTTTTCGTTACCACAAATATTACACTCTAAACTATCAAGAAAGGGAAAAACCATTAGACTTTGAAGGAACACTCTCATGAATATATATGAATAATGTTCATACTAAGAGTCACTAAAGAAAGGATAATGCTAGATTTATCATTCTTAGGGGCCTAAACTATACAATGTGCATAAGGATCTAGATCTCCAAGAACAATGTAAACATGTCCTTAAAGTCAAAACTTGACACACATACAAAATGGCATGAATAGATATGTGTAATGTTCATACTAAGAGTCACTAAAGAAAGGATAATGCTAGATTTATCATTCTTAGTGGCCTAAACTATACAATGTATATAAGGATCTAGATCTCCAAGAACAATGTAAACATGTCCTTAAAGTCAAAACTTGACACACATAACATGTATCTTGCTTAAATGCATTTGAGTCATTGCGGTCCTCTACTAATTTGAAAATTTAAGTGCACACATGTACACGGCCTCTCAGAGCACACGTGCATACCAAACAGAGTATTTACAAGCAGTCCTACCTCCACCTCTCAGAACACGCATGCACACCAAACAAATGATACATAAAGGTAGACAAATACAAATTGAACAACATAAAGTAGACTATACCAATCTCATGCAGACAACATGAAGCTCCAAATATACAAATCAAACGAGACTAAACAGACCACGACATAACAACCCTAAAAGGAGAGTAGGAGAGGCAAGGGAATGTCAATGCCATTAGGAATTCAAAAATGAAATTAATCAAAAGAATAGATATCCCTTGATCATTACAATACCTTTCAATACCAATGCCACCTTTGGAATTTGATAAGTACTACCAACTATCTCTCTGGAACTACTAATTGATCTATTATAAATTGCCAATTTTGTTTCCAACAGAGGGATGGGATTGTAGTATGTGAAAATTATTTCTCTTCCAATGGAGGATTATGTTGTCAGAGTTATAGCTAAATGATAAAAGCGCAATCTACGTTAGGTAAACAACAAAAGTACAATTCATGCCATCTAAGCTACATGATCGACTTCATCTGAGTGAACATAGAATCCTTCGAGCCATTATCATCTCACTACTAAAATTTAAATTGAAATCCACCAATCCTTTATCATCTTGTCACTAGAATTTTTAAAATAACCAATTAGATTTTAAAGAAATAAGAGATAAAACCCTTTTCCTTTCATAATGTATATCCCTAAAAGGAGGGAGGGAGAGCCTAAGAGAGTTGGTTTGGACAAAAAAAAAGATTAATAGTTAGATTTACAATATATTGTTGATATCTATAAAGGTTGTGTGAATTTTTTATGATAGTTTTGGTGCTAGTAGTCCATGATAAATTAATCAAGAAATGAAACAAAGTGAGATTCATTGGATGTCATTATGTGTTCTAGTTTCTATAGTTTCAATTTTCCTTGTCATGTCATTTCTACAACATTTAGAAGAATTTGATTGCATCCCCACTCACAAATGTCCTCCTTCCCAAACAATGCTTCCATGGACTTCTATCAAAGACACATGGCTTATTAAGGGGGAATATAAGCATAGATATCATGCATACCAATATATTAAAACTATCGCAAGCAGTGCACATCATATAGAGGAAATGCTTTAAAATACAACTGCCTTGAGATGGTGTGTTGTAGATGGGCCTTAGATTAATCTTGCACATGTGTGGGTGTGTACACTATTTTAAGTGTCTTTTGGGCTCAAGTTGTAGGAGTTGGTTTCATGAAAATTGATGTTTGTTCTTTTGTATGTAGGGAGCCTTGAACACCATGGTCATGTAGACTATCCATGTGGCGAGAATGTGGATCAATTCGGAGATAGGAGGAGTGTGACAATGTGAGGAGGAATCATCATAGATGTCAAAGAAACACAATTTGGTGACAAGAACTTCCCCTTCATCCCACTAGACTTTGGAAGGGTACATTATATCTCCTTATTGAATTCACTTACAGGTCTTCAAGGAACTTGGAGACGACTGTGATAGTGGGGATGAGCAATCTATGGATGTCCACAAACACAATGCAGAATTGTTGATGGAATTGAATGAGGCGATCGATGTCACCCTATAGAGATGTTTAGCACCTACCTCTCCTCTGTAACATCCCCTTTAGAGCAACATTGACTTATTTACAACTATATATAGAATGTTAAGGGTATTGGCCTGCTAGCAAAGATGGTGGAGTTATGGACAACTCCAAGTGGAGTGGTTCTCCCGCATGTTTGAATCCCTTCCTTAAAAGGCATAAAAGCCAAAGGTTTAGAGTAACAGTGGTAGATGTGTGTTTTACTGCACAACATAAGCAACACATGTTCCAAATGTGCCAGATCACGATAAAACAAAACTAAAAAGCTCGACAAAATTCAAATTTAGAACTTCAATTTAATCCCATCTTTTAATCTAATATTTTAAGTAAGCATTAATATTTTAATACAATATTTTAAGTAAAAAATATTTTTTAACGCAAAACAAAAGCAACACGTGTTCAAAAAGTGCCAAATCATGATTAAACATAACTAAAGAGCTCGAAAAAATTCAAATTTAAAACTTCAACTTAATCCCGTCTTTTAATCCGGTCTTTTAAGTCATCATTAATATTTCAATATAATATTTTAAGTAAAGATTAATTTTTAGCCCACAACAAAAGCAACACCTATTCCAAATGTGTCATAAAAGATAATAAAAAAGCTCAACAAAATTTAAATTTACAACTTAAATTTAATTTCATCTTTTAATCCCTTTTTTAAAGTAATCAATAACATTTTAGTACAATATTTTTAAGTATAGAATAGTAGTTTGAATTCATGGTGTTTTTGTTATTTTTGTTTGATGGAGAGACATTCATAAGTCACCTTATGTGAAATTGTATGATAACTAGTACATATAATGGACATGAGGATTATAGTTTTTTTGATATGCAACCAATTAACTAGCCTAGATTCATCTTAACTCGAGACCTACCAAGTTGAGAAAGATCAAATCTCTCTCTTGAGGTGCAAATCTCTTTTCGAGCAAAAATATATTTGATCTCTCTTAGTGCTTGGTAGGTTAATAATTAAGATGGTTCTAGGATTGTTTAACTATTAACATTTAAATAGATCACATGAGAGAAGAACACCATGGGGAAAAACTTGGGTTGGAGAATTTTGTGTTTTTATTTTTATTTTTTATTTGTATTTCAAACTGTATTTTATTTTATAGGTCATTTATTACTCCATAAAGAAATTGTAATTAGTCGGCCACTAGGTATAGGTACCATAAGTAGGGTAAAGGCTACTTGGTACTCCTAAGCATATGAGTACACATAGAATTCCTTGGCTTTGCTGTCGTAGTACCTTTCTGAGAAGTACTTCTTTTTGAAGAGTCCCTTGAATTCATGCCAACTCATCTCCTCTGTCTTGATGTCTCTGACCCGTTTTACATCTTCCCACCAGATATTTGCTTTCCCTTTCAAGCTGAAGATAGTTATTATAGCCTTCATATTCTTTGTATACTCATGTAGCTCAAAGAACTTATTCATGCCAAGTAACCAAGCCTCTGCATCCTTAGGCTTCTTCAACTCTCCATCAAAAGTAGGTAGCTTCGCTTTCTTAAACTCATCTGGAAAGTACCCCATATCCTCCTCCTGTAAGGATGATAATGATGATGATCATAGTTCCTATCAAAACTGGAACTAGAATAGTACGTTTGTTCATCACCTCTCCTATCCGGAATATCCAAAAATCTACCATCTCTGATCGTGTCATCTCTATCTGACCACCATGAGACCTACTGTCATATGCCCCATTAGTTCCATCCTCCTTTCCATAGATGATACGGGGTGATCCTTGTCTTTGCAATTTTGACAAACTCTGAAGAATTATTACATTGACTTCTGCTTGTTTTTCCTGTGCCTACATGATTCTGTCATTATCTTCTTTGCAACTCCTTATCCCTTCCTTCAAACTCCTCAATGTGTTTGCTAAGTCAGAAGAGTGCCCAACACCACGCTACTCATCTGATTCATAGGGAGAATCTTTGTAGTCTACCATTTTGCTAGTCATCTTTGATTTCTTCGTGCAAGGCATACTATGTCGGCTAAACCAAATCATAAACAAACCAACATACCTTAACATCATCCAAGGAGGATATCTCCTACAAGATCAACCAATTAGCATAATGCATGTATAAACATAATCATAAAAAAATGTAAATATGTAGCATGTAGATAAAACAACATTTAAACATCATTTCAGCCACAGTTCAGTCATAAATGCATGACCATATCATTCACAAACATGACCACATTCATGACAACAATAACCATACCAAAATACACTTGACAACACGTAAACACTTGAAATTCATAAACGACACATAAATAATTTTACGCTCATAACAACACATTCCACAACAACCCCATCAACCTTCACATGGCGACATCACTGCAACCACGACCAACACCATGCATAAGCAACAAGCACGTAGACCAAAATCATACCAAACACATATGCAATTGACATGCATGCAAGACCAACACACTGCCCATCCAGTTCGAGGGGTGAACCATGCTCTGATACCACTTTGTAACACCCTCCTCCCACATTTACCCAATTAATCATCCAACCGGGGTAAACATGTGATGAAGAGTTACTATAATATGATTCAACTCTCTGTGTGTTAGTTAAGGAAGTGGAATCGACAGAACACAACAACACAAACCTTATACACCTGCAACATAACCCCCAGGAGACATCCAAACCTTATAGGTGACTAGCTCCTGAGAAAGACTAACTTTTACTACATTAATCCCCCAGTCACTCCCATGACATGGGCATGAGTGTAGCTGGGACCCTCCAATCGTTCCCATAGCATCAACATGCATGCAACTAGGGACCTTCTCAAATAGTTATGTGCCTGCGACTCCGATTTCTAAGCCACTTTTTCAGGTCCAGGGCTCAGGTCACTACCCAGAACTCCATGACACTTTCAAGAATAAAAGGTAACATCAGAATAATGATACAAATGCAATTACTTGAACAAGCACTTGACTGGACCCCTACTATCCATGACACGAATTTCGTCAAACATGTCACAAATATGTGTTCTGTAGGTTTAAACAATAGATCTGAGCATGGGGTCTCATAGTTATCTAAGAATTGCTAAGAAACATTGATTCCTTATATCATTAGTTGCATTATCATCTATTAAGTCATATATTCATTGCTCATTCTTTTACAAATCAAAACATGATGAGAACCATACATTTTCATTGTCATAAAACACACTCATAACCAACATATAAACAACAGAAATAATGAGGATACAACAACCATAAATGTTACATAGAATCCAGTACATTTACACATAAAATACCAAGGAAAGAAACTCTTATTCATGAATGCAAAAACCAACCTGGTATGGGACTACCACGTTCCACCTGACCATAGATTGGTCGAGCCAAATCTCTCTTCATCCAATCAACCCCGCGCCATATTCCAAACATGAATGTGGGACTCAAACCGAAAGAACCAACTAGGGCTTCCCGAGGCTAAACCACCTCACCCTCATCAATAAAAACCAGCTTTACCGCAATCCTCACTAGATCACTAGGCCATAAACAAACATGGATTCCACCAGATTTCTCCACCAACACCGCGAGGAATTTTCCTATCTCCTAGTCTCTAGGCTTTACCGCAATCCACAGTCCAATCTAGCTATCACTAAGCCATAAATGAGACACCAGCCTCTAGGCTTTACTGCATATCCTGCCATTCGTCGGCAAGGATTACTAGGCCTTGTTATAAGGGATTTACGATTGCGAATAAAGGTATCTCCCATAGGTTTGGGTGGTCAACCTAGAACAATAGAGATACAAGGAACTCAATGATTTTCCTTAAAGTAAATAGATTATGGAGTAAGGCCTACCTATAATATGTCTCTCACTTCACTCCTTCTTTAGCTTGGAAGCTCCAATTCCAGGTCCAACCGCCAAAATCAGAACTTTTACAATCAAATAACACAAGCCAAGAAACTATGAGATGTATGTAGTATCATCTAAATACTCTATTCAATAGATAAACATGGTATTGAAATACATGAATCAACATCACATATAGGAAAAAAAAATATCTTTGCATTGATGTAAATAAGAGGATATTACAATCATAAGTGGTAGTTGATCTTGTAGAAGATCTCCTTCGAGTTGTTGACTCATTTTTTCCTTGTCACAATATGCACCTCCAGTCACCCTATCAATGAGATGATAACAACTTATTGCAACAACATAAGGGAAGAATCACTCTCTAAAGCCAACCATTACTTCTAGCATATGAAAGGGTAAATGTATAGGAGAGAGGGGTAAGTTGGGAGTTCTTGTCCAATTACCATTCTAGGGCTTTATATCCATCTTTGATGGAGGTATAAGATCAAAGGATAAGCGCTGAAAACTCCAAAGTAGGGTATGATAGGATCTGAATGTCAATCCAAAGAAAGTAGTTGAAACAAATTCTAGAAACTCCTATAAGGTGAAGCTTCCAGAATCCCACTCATTCTCCCAAAATTCTAGAACCAATGCAAGTGCAAAGGAGGGCTACTTGATGGTGACCAACGTTGGCCACAGGGGAGAAACTTGTAGGTGAATGCACCCCAGTAGGCTTGCAGGGAGCGTTAGCACTAAAATTGACTCAGATAGGGAAGTTAGGGTTGAAATTATCAGGGATGAAAGGTACATGCTTAGGTATTTGTGAAATATGATGACAAGGGGAATATGACGTTGATTGATGCCATTAGGAGTGTCACTTTTATTGGATGTGACAAAATGGCCTATACCATAATGCCCCCTAAAGCACAAAGTCAGAGATGGTGACTGATGACTGCAATGCTTTACCTTGTGACAAGTAGGGATCAAGGACAACCGACGAGCTTCATTTCTTACAATAAAATTACCATGACATTTCGATGTTGAGGGAGGCATACCCATACTCAGCTCATAAGCTAACATAACATGTGTAATGATCAAAATACGTGTCCATAGATGCAACTAATGGATTCATGATTGGATGATTATTTATATGATCACAACCATCATACATTGTGATCTTTGTGTAACTCATGAAATCGCAACCCGGATGGATGAAACTAGATCTGAGGTCTTTTATCTCATTCACATGACCAACTAATGTACAAGTCTATCCATGTGAACCAATTAGCTAGAGTCAAACATGGTAGACACCATATTATTATTATTCAATGATGTAATTCACTAACAGACGCGAGATAAACCATCAATGATGTTAATGGATCTCAAGGTACTATGGTACAATTGATATGGTGTGAATAAATGAGCTGATGTTGAAAACCACACAGAATATTTATGTTGAATGCCATTGATGTAAACTTGTCACCGAGAGTGAGGAGACCTGCAATTGATGTACATGCAAGCACCAAGATACCAAAGGGGTGTTTCTAAGTCATCTTCCTGGATGATGTGTTGATGTTGACAGGAAGCGACCCGTCGTAGGAGGGCCTTGATGTATTCCCCATCAACGACTCAAAACAATTATCATGATTGAGACAGAATGATCGAAATGATGTTGATATGGAGCTGGATCAGGAAAGGTAGAAATAAAATGAAGGCTTAAGTGTATTTTAGCAGAGATCAACTGAAGGACTTCTCTTAAACACATAACGACGCTAAATGGAGTTGGAAGCATTGACCCAAAACTAAAATGGAGGCTCTGAAAGTGGTATGATAACCAAAAGACAAGAAGATTACCCACCCTAATAGCCACGGAGATGAAGTGGAAATTTTCATGTTCAAATGCGACTCGTTGCCATTTAGCACAATGGAATTCCCCGTTTTCCCAATTCCCCAACTGTACTAGTTAGTGCCTCTTTATTTTTTAACAAGCTCGAGGAGGATAACATATGCTTGATCTGTAAGTTCTTCATCATTCAGATGAATCCCTCCAAGTATTTTTAACGAACCCTGAGAAGGAGTGGTTCAACCTTGTCATTTTTACAAGTCCATCATTATTTGTCATTTTAACAAGTCCAATGAAGGTAAAACTCAACACCTTTTTCATGTTTAGAGAGTTTGAAAAAGAGGCAGAAAAGAAAACTCCAGATGTCCCTTTTCGTAGATAGTCTCTTAAGTCCGAAAAGATAGAAAGAAATACTCAAGAGAACCTCTTAGCCATGTTCGACTAAGGTTTTCCTTTTTCATATCTATTCTATCTCAGTCTGGAAAAGGGTTAAACTTATACTGAGCAGACATCTTTTCATTTACTTTAACGAGTTTGAAAAGACAAGTAATTGACAACATTTTCATATTTTGGGAGTGTAAAAATATTTTAAAGAGGACTCCTCTTGAAGGAACGAGTGGTACAAAAGGTAGCAATTGTTTTCGATGATGATGGAATTGCTCAAAACATGTAGAGGTCAAGAGGTTGGCTAATACAACCACTCATCGTAGCAATTCCCCAGACAAGGGTAAACAACCAAGTGAAAGAGTATGATTTGGAAAGTATTTGGTGACAATGGAATGAGAAAACCAAGGCTTACCTAGAAAAAATAGGCTGATAAAATGACAATCACAAGAGGTAGGATTGGAATGGTTTCATTTTTACAAAAGCTTGAAACATGGGAAATTATGCTTGAGAATTGGTTTCATTTTTACACAAGATTGAAACAGAGACAAACTATACTTAGAATAAGTATGCATGCCCCCAACATAATGAATCAATTCGAGGTACATGCCCTTCAATCTTCATTTCATTCACACAAGTAGACTATTAGGTATTAACGGGTGGATGGAGTGAAGGTTCATTTATGAGATAAAGTGTAAGACTCGATTGGGAATTTACGAGATCTAATCAACGACTCTAATTGAAAATGGATTTGTTTCATTTTTTAATGAGCTTGACACAAGAAAATAACTATGCTCATAGACCTTGTTTCATTTTTTAATGAGCTTGACACAAGACAAGGAACTTTGATTAGGGACCTTATTTCATTTTTTAAGGAGCTTGACACAAGAAAAGGAACTCTGCTCTAATCCTTGATCATGGCCCATAAGAGGCCATGGCTTCCAAGAGGTTCTCATCATATGGGAGAACAACACTCTGGAAGGGATACATATCAGGGGATATAATGCAAAGATCAGGGTCCAATGCCCCTAGTACATGATGAACTATCTCACTAACTAGATCATTAGTTGACGTGGGCATGGAACATGTTTCAACATAATTATCATGTGGTGGGGAAGATGCCACTTGCATATAAGGACCATTCAGGGAAGTTGGTTGATGGGGATTTGAATTAGGACCAATGAATGAAAGCTGATCAATGGTCATCATTCTTCCTTCATGCGAGAAATAGAGCACACGAAAGAGCGAAGAGACAAGAGCTCCCATGACATACACACAGTCATGCCCAAGGAGTAAATTAAAATCCAAAGGGCCTTGGACAACCATCACATCGATATAGCTGATATGTCCTCCCAAAGTAATAGGAAACTTAGGAAGGATCCATAATGGTTGATTGGTTCCTCTCTTAAAAGCCAACAGATTATGGGTAATGGGCACAAGTTGTGGAGAACCTAAAGCTTGCCAAGCAGTTGAAAACAAAATACTAACCAATGCACCTTCATCTATGATTATGCCAAGTACAGGTATATTATAAGCATGTAATATGATCTGAAAGGGTGCGTAAGAAGGAAGACGATATCCTGCTAGTTGAATCAAATCAAAGGAAGTGACCATAATACTTGGAGGGGTGTCGTGGGAATGGGAATATTGTCCCCCTAGTTCATTGAAATCTGAAGAAATACAAAGAACATGAGCAGTATGAAGTTCACTCTCTACGGGAAAGGTACGATCAACTGAAGGTGGAATTGAGTCAACCAATGGTTGGTCAGAAACTGACTCATGGGATTTACGTTCAGAGACAATGGGATTGATTAGAGATGGATTCTGATCAATCACCTCATCAACAAGTGGAGGATTGGGATAAATCTTTTGGTAACCATCAGGAAGTCGTGGATGAGAAGTTGTAAGGTTTTCTAATATTGTTGAGGCTTCATCCATATAAGGACAAAGGAGAATAGGATGATTCCCTTCACATAACTTACAAGTAAATTTGATCTTACCCTTTTTCCCATGGACTTTATTATCACTAGTCGATGGTTTTTCACCAGCACGATCTCTAGAGGCTGATGATAAAGGTCAATGTTAGCCTATGGAACACACTTCTAGTATATTGGGAATACTAAGAAAATCTCTAAGAAAGTGCTCACCCTTACATAAGTGGCAAGGGAATTTATAGGGTTGATTGGAAGTTTCCTTCATAGTGGTTGCATCGATATCAATGGTTGCTTGGTTTCCCCCTTGCTTATTTTGCTTCTTCTTATTTGTCCTCTTATTCTTCTTCTTAACCCTCTGGTTACTAGAATCAATACTTTCACTAGGCTAGGAGGAAGAAAGGGATGAAGAAACAACAGGTGAAGAAGGAAAAATGTCAACTTTAGGATCAACATGAGGTTGATACTATTCAGGTGAAGGTGAACCTGGTTGAGGAGCACTTTGTACATTAAAACCATAGGGGTCGAAAATGACCAAACTGGAAAACCAATGGTAAATATGGGAAGGGACAACATTTCCATATAAGGAGCACCAATATTTCCAAAAGAAGGAAACAGACTAAGATTCGCATCAGAGAGGTTTCCTTGATTGGTAGACTTGGGAATTGTTTCCATTAGTCTCAAACTAATATCTGCTAAGGAGTTGTTCCACGGGGAGGATGTTATTTCTTGATCAACTAATTTATATTAGAAATCAAAGACACGAAACAAAAACAAAGAGGGGTAACACTAGGCATAAAGGTTTACCAAGAAACCGTGAACTACAATATACACCTTGGTGAACTAAGGACTTAATGTATGAAAACCAATCTCTTCGAATTTTGTGTTCAGTGTATCATGGTATACAATGCGGTAGACTCGGTTACCTATGGATGGATAGCAACCTATATAGGACTCCCAAAATATACTCGACGGTACGTGGGAGTGCAACCAAAAGTAGTGTTGTCTAATGCACAACCATTTGATGAGAGTGTTCCCATATACTTTTCATGCGTGGATACCCATCCAATATACTCCAAGATACATGGAGAACTATCCTATACACTTACATACATGGAACGGGATTTCACCCCCAGAATGCAACGTTGGAAAACAACGAAAACTCCTACGTTTAACGACATTAGAACACGTCTCTAGCCTATACCTCTAAATGTTTGTATTAATGTTACAAATGCTGCTTAGGTCGATTCAATAAATTTTTTTGTTTATCTTTGATTAAGTTACAGTTTTAGGGCTCACCACGTATGTAACCTAAATATCCTAAGATGAAAATCTAGCGTGAGAAAACAAGAATATTTTCTCTTTTAATGAAAATATAGTTAAGGAAGGGAAGAAACAATCAAGATGAAACACAGAACATGAAAAAAACAAGATGCAAGATGCAATCTTCCTTTTGATGTGACTGTTCCTAATCTAATTCACATGCAAAAACCTAAATGACAAATGCAAAGAAAATCTTTTCACCACACTCAATTTTCGAAATGAAGAAAACTAAGATGTAAATGTTCAATTAATGATTCAATTAAATTTTTGAGAATGAGTATTCAAACAACAATTCATCCAAGAGATCAACAATGAAACAAAGTTTGCAAGCGACCAAATGATAAGAAAAAGGAAAAATTTAAACCAATTCTTGTCAAAGGAAAACAAATACAAATGCAAACTGAATGGGGGTTTTTGAGAGACCACAAGACACTTAATACCCAAGGAATCTCAGCTGGAAGAAGGCCGATGAGAGAGAGGCTAAAAAACCAAAGCAAAACTTGTGCAAAAACAACGACCAACGTTGGTGAAGAGAGGGCATCAGTGCTTTGCAACATTGGGACAGAGTGGGCCAGGGTGAGGTGCAACGTTCTATCAGAGCCACTAGGGGAGCGTTGGGCTTGAACAATAGGTTTCCAACACAAAAATTGCAAGAAGGGTTGAGTGAGCCCACTTCCTAGGTTTGTTATTGGTTGGATGATGCAACAAAGGTATGTCAAGGAGGTAATCAAACAAAAAGGACAAGGAAAACCACCAAGGGAATACTTTGTTCCCTAGTATGGTCACCAATTTGTTATACGAGATTTAAGATTGTTGATCAGAATTTCATAATTTTTGCTCAAAATTCAAAGTTACAGGATTGGTTTGAAACTAGGATGGTTGCGTAGATCTCGTCTTCCTGATTCCGGTGCCACGAACTGTTCGAAAAACCGATGTCGTATGAGGAATATATCGTGTTCTGATTAAAATGCCAAATAGGTAAATTTACGACAGTTTGACTAGGTTTGACTGGGATGCACAGTAAAAAAAAGTGGAATGTATAGTCAGCAAAAAGGAATATTCCTTTCCACCGGTCAATCGTTGTTTGACAAGTGTCTGTTTTTTGTTGGATAGTACGGGGTTGGAAGAGCCAATTACAAGCTGCCATGTGGCCATCCTTGAGGCCGCCACATGGCCCTGCAACTGCATAATAAAATTTTGTTGAGGGTCCGTAGGAATCGACCCCCAGACCTCTCGTTGGGCATGCACACGCCTTATCATTCGAGCTACGCTTGTTACTTAACATCTATTGTTTGCAGGTTGTATTTAAGCTGTAATGAAATCGTGTATGGGGGGTTGGGAACCGTCGATGGTCCTAACCCGCTAGTGGTCCCCACATCATATGGCACATTGCAATCGTTAACCGTAACAATCTTTGCGCATTCAGGCTAAACCGCAACTCAACCACAGTGTCAACTCATTCAACCATAGTTTAAAACGCAGGTTCGAACCAACTATTATGATAACCACGGTTTTTGGGGGTGTGCATGTGGCTACCTCCACTGCAAACATTTATTATGCAGTCAGATTCGACAGACAGTTAGCGAGCATGCAAAAATTGGCGGACAAGCCCAATTTTAACTCCAGTTAAGTGGAGTTCTTCACTTTTAGTGGAGCTTTCCTAGGTGAAACTGCGCAAAAGTGTAGGAGGCCCAATTTTTTATCATTCATAGTGAATGAAGAGTCATTTTTGAATAATTGGAGCATTTTGGAGCCACTAGTGCAGAGAAAACAACCATTAGATCACTGCAACTACATGTAATAGCAAAATTTTGAGCATAATGAAAGATGGACACGCCATTGGGAGCTGGACCAGTAGATGTAGCCCAGGAGGGGTGAACTGCTTCATCATGCCTGTTGTGTAAATTTCATGTGGTGACTTATTTCTCTGTTTTACATTGCTGTTCAATGTTATTTAATATTATTTTATGCTTCTAATTCACTAAAAATCACCTACAGTTAATGGAAAAACACCTTAACCCTCATGCAAAATAATGAACTGATTATGCACGTGTTTTTTAACTGAAAAGACACTTAGCACAACAAAACTAATATAGTAATTTCAGATTAGATTGGTATCAGAGCTAGAGTTTATTCTCTGGTGTTGTTTAGTGAAAATAATTATTTACTTGTTTGCAATTTTTATATGCTTACAAGGCTTAAGCTCAAAAGAGGAGAAGGAAAATTGGTGGAAGTAGAAGGTTCTCAAAAAGAGCCAAAGCAAAGGAGAGAAATATTGCCACAATCTCCACCACCTAGTTCACCTCCTAAAGAAGCAGAGGCTCCATTAAGCATGCCTCATGGGGAAGGATAAATACATGAAGACGCTGACCCTAAAGAGGGATAAATAGTGTTTAGGAAAGCATTTTTTGACATGATTGAGATGGTTAGAATCCTTTATCAAGAAAGGAATGAGAGACTAGAAGGAGAAGCATCTAAACTTCACAAAGAAGGAAAAGGATCTTTAGGAGGTCACCATGATGAAGATAAGTCAAAGAAGGGAAATGGAGGAAATGGAGGCAATGGAGAGCCATCATCCTCACCCTCATCATCATCATCCTCTACTTCTTCTTCAGTACATTAGCCGCACAAGTCAAAGAGCACTGGTAAAAGTCCTTTTTTAAAACTTGATGTTAAGTTTGAATTGCCAATGTTTAATGGTGAAGTAAATGAATAAAATCTATATAATTGGATTAGACAATTAGAGGTATATTTGAGAATACAGAACCTTCAAGATGATGATACAAAAATTCAATTAGCTTCTTTGAGAATGGAAGATGCAGCACTTGTTTGGTGGGAAGCCAAGACAAAGGAGGAAATCAAGAAACGTGGTAAGATATCTCATCTTCTTCAACCTGTGCATAATTCTGTTGGAGTGGAGTACAGATCTGCTGCTATGCCCGTTGGTCCTGATGTCTTTTCTCTCTTTGCTTGATTCCGAATTGAGGTTATTGTTGTTTTTGTTTTCCTCTGAAATTCGGATTTGTGATCTGATTTTATTTTTGCCTATCTGATACTGTCATCCTATCCATCATATTTTCCACGGTTCTAATTAAAATGTCTGTCTTGCCATCAGATGAAGTAGATGGATCTTATTTGATTGTAACCATTTCTTTTGTTTTTTCCTTTGATTTCTTAAACAACATTTTTTCTTCAACGCTCACAACATTGCTTTGCGTTTCTTCAATATTTGCAAGACTCCTCTCCCTCGGTTGATAGGCCATGTCGGGATCAAAGGCATCAGGATAGTGAAGCAATTCCAAGCCAGGAGGAGGTTTTATGTCATTAGGAATAGATTTATACACCTTATTTAATCTGATGGTGAATTCTTGTACAAATTCATTTGGATTCCTTTTCAAAGCACTATATTCCGCTAGAATTTGAAGAGGATTCTTCTTTTCTTCCCACTTGGCTAAGAAAAGATTTGAAGAGGATTATATTCTGCTAGAATTTGAAGAGGATTCTTCTTTTCTTCCCACTTGGCTAAGAAAATATCAAATAACTACTACGAGTTAGCTATTGAATGTGTTGTTAGAGTACGAAACCACTTCTTGACATATCTTGAAAAACTTTGCGTAATTACCCACACCTTGGCATCGTCATTGTCGATCTCTTCAAGATTAATGAAATATGTTATTTTGACTACATGATGTTGAGCTGAGACCTCCATTGTATGATCAAACAGAAGGTGTATTTGAACATATCCTTGAGGAAAATTAATGAGTGCAAGAGGCAATACTAAAGGGGAAAATTTGGCCATGAATGTTGCAGAAGGTGGTGTGGGGATAACAATAAGCAATGTTAATGTAGGAGATGACTTTGGAGGAAGTAATGGATGAGTAGTGGATGATGTTGCAGCATCTAAATGAGATGATGAAGGTATGGATGTAGCAGTACACAAGTTTCTTATTGATACTGATTATAAGCTTTCTCAAAGGTATATTGTAAGTTATTAGCCAATTTTTGAAGTTTGTGAAAATGGGACCAAACCTTCCTATCAGTTTTAGATGAAGACTCTAATGATATTGGACTCAATTCAATTTTTACAGGATCAATGGTCGAAAGGTAAATATTCTAGTGTAGTAAAATCAACATGCAATGATATAGATCTTAGCAATGATGATGAGCTTGTGTCAACTTGTTGAAGTTGTGATATTTGTTTCTTCAAAATCCTCTCAGGGTCTTCAACTAGTGATGGTGGATTAGGATCAGTATTTGATCTTATGAAATTTTTAGGATCCAGTTCTAAAATCTGCACTTTGGCTCTGAAAATGTGTGTTATCCTTCTTGAAAGCTAGGTCCTATCACTCCACCGGATCTCTGAAGGCTGAGAAGGAGACTAGCAAAGGTAACTACAGACTGCTTTGGCCTAGTAACTAGCCATACTAGGCAGAAGAGGTCTCTCTCCACGAGATCACGACCACATTGACTGGATAATGAGGATTTTATGCTAGGTATAATAGTCTCTAGGGTTTTGATTGTTTGATTTTGGGTGTTGGATGGTGGATTAGGTCAGGGAAGAAACTAGGTCACGACATTGAGGATCAGAATTGCAGAGATCTGATGGGGCAAGTAGGAACATACTTTAGCACTTTCAGGTATCTTGATGAGTGTTATTAGACTGGTAGGGTTTCAAAAAGAGCATGGAAATCATGAATTCTTTTCTATCAAAAGAAAGTGAAACACAACTATGATAATTCCTCCAAAACAGAGCATCAAATAATGAATCATGCTTATCTAACTTAGGAATCAATCACATTGAGAGATGAACATGAAAATGGAAATAGTAATGAATTCAAACATACATAAACATAATAGGAAACAATGCTAAAACACATTACCACAGGAATCCCACCAAAATAGCTGCACTGTCTATTAATTCCTGCCAAAATGACTGATTACACTAGTGTTCAAAGATCAATTACACAACATCCAACCATTGGAATGGAAAAGAAAATGAAATATATAGACCAAAAAAAACTTTCCCACTCTTAGAGGTCGAAACCATGACTTGTGGAGTTGTTCCCCAAAGTCCTCAACTAGAATCCTAATGACTAGGGAGGTCAACAAACTCATCCCTATCTTTGATGAAACTGTTTCACTTGACCTAAAAATACAATTTTACTTGATGTATCTACCTCAAGTAACTACAAAAGACATAAGTACATTTTATTTTTACATTTACATTAGTAAAATTCCTTAGAATCCATCAATCAACTAGGAAAATTGAAATTTCTGAAGAAAATACAGACTAGAAAAAGCGCAGCATCCCTGTAAAAAGCGCAACATGCCCTTGGAAAAGCGCAACATGGGCCTTCAAATTGACTTTTGATTGCCTTCCTAAATTTGAATTGAGATCAAGATATATCATTGGAAATTTGTTCCTGTCTAGTTATCCAAAATGTCCTTAAGCAATGAAAACGATGGATTAAGCCCCTTAAACCCACTTTTTCTGAAATTGGTCAAAAAGCGCAGCATGAAGCTGAAAATAGTGGCAGAAAGGTGTTTTTTAGGTGGTTTTTTGGGATTTTCCACCTATCAGAAGCTCGTATTTTGGAGTGAAAATAGTCAAAATGTATTTTAGAGACCATTCTCTATCCAACCCAAGTGAGTTTTCATCATTTAGAGGCCTCCATAAAAAGCGCAACGTGTCCCTAAGAAAAGCGTAATGTGAAGTTGCAGGTCACCTTTGGAGGCCTTCCTGAACTCAAAATTGAGCTTATGACAGCTCATTGGAAAGATCTTTCTGTTTAGTTATCATTGGACTCATCAAGAAAGTCATTTGGACACTACATGACAGAGAAAAAATCATTTTCCCAAGAGTACTCCAGAAGTATATCAACTGTCCTGTAGCAACTATATTTTGGGTGTTTCTTTGGAACATTGAATCTTTTTGAAACCTTGAACTACAACTTTTAAGAACATGAAATAATTATTACATATAGAAACATAAAATTACATTTTTGAAATCAAAATTTATTGAATAAAATTGGCTATTACCACTCCTCCAATTACCAGATTTTATGCATGAAATGAGAGTTTTGGTGACCTTGAAACCCTAATGACCTAATGGAAACACGAAACTGAATGAAATCATGGTGATGATGACTGAAAAGATGATGAAAATATCTGAATGATGATACACTCATCTGAGTAATGACATGGACCAACAATTTAAAAAATTTGGAAGGAGTGGAAAATAGTCCTAAACCTAATACCTAGTGACCAATTTTTTGCTTGAACACCTAAAGAAATGACAAAAATTTGACTATGGGACCCTGACAAGACATGATAAGAGTCCATTTGATGATTGGTGACAGGATGTAAATACTGAGACTAACACGGGCTCTAGTTGGGGATGACAGCTCCTTGGAGGTGTCAAGAACATCGTAGACCAAGTAGCCTTATCCATTGGGCATGGAGTAAAAAACAAAAGACGAGACTTGATATTGCAAACCAACTGAGAAAATGAACTTTAGAATAACTGCAAACTTTACTGGAATATACTTTTGAAAACAAATGCTGAGAATTCAGCTAATTCATCACACCTACTCTAACTGATCCATACATCACATGATCAAGTGAAATGGAACAGCCAATGCAACAATGTAAGCATTTTTTCTGCTAGTTGAAATAGCCACAAGTGCTTTCTCATGAGCAAGAAAGGAAAACTACTGAAAGGCAACTCCCATGAAAAATTGTCAACAGATTGAATCTTTACGAAATTGCAAAGCATGAGCCCACTAGCTGACCTCAAGAATGCTGCAAAGGGATCTTCATAGGAATACATATTAATTTCCTGCCCATCTAATACAATACTACTTTGCTCTAGGTAGTCTTCGTACCTTGATTTTAAAATTTTCCCAACGTCCGTGCTTTCATCCCTTGATGACTGCAACAAGTTAACAAAAGGATCCTAAAACTCGTGAATGACTATTTTTCCTGATGATCAATAAAAAAACAAGAATATTCTTCATTACTTTCCTGATATAACTGAAAATATTTTATATGAGCTTTGTAACGAGACTCCAGCTAAACAAGACAATGAAGTTGGGTGTCGAATCAAAGTTTTATCATCTATGCTTTGAATCTCATAACCAACTAATGGAGAAGGAATTTGATTACATATATCATCCAAAACATCAGCTATTGGATCATGGAGAACTTGATATGGTTGTTGCAACTTATCATACATTGGTTCCAATGAGATTAGATGTTTTTCTATAGGCTTATGATTCTTTATTTAAGAGATATTATGAAAATTTTCTTCAAAAAATGAAATAAGTCAAAACTTAACGGTAAAGAATCATCCAACATCTATTCATAATATGTTTCAGGTTCTAAGCTTTCATCTGTGATTTAAAAATCAATGTAACTAAGTGGTTGGGATTCTGGAGCGAAAGAAGCTTGCATATCACAAGTGACCTCCTCAACCAATTGATGAGAAGGATGCCCATTTATACTGCTGATAACTCGCTTATCTTCTTGCTTATAGTTTTCTCTTATTTTTGCAAATGAGGAGAAACACAAGGGTAAGGAGTCCTGATCAAGAATTTCATTGTGTTCTTCATGCTCAATGTTAACACATAAAGACTGTTGATTTTTGATCTTAGAAAAAATTTCTCTGATGAATTGGAATGAAGCGAAACTTAAGGGAAAAGATCCTTCACTTACTTCGAAATTTTCTACATTTTCCTCATCACTATCATCACAGAGATACATTGGTCAATCACTACATTTCAGTTTCTGAAACTAAGCTTCCTCCTCCCACAAACTAATTGTTGATTTCTATGCAAAGTTAGCTTCAATTTGGAGAACGTAATCATTGTCATACTGATCATACTTGGGTAAATAATCGCCAAGATGTTATCACTCCACCAGATCTCTGAAGGCTGTGAAGGAGACTATAAAAGGTAACCACAAACCACTTTGGCCTAGTAGCTAGCCCTACTAGGCAAGAGAGGACTCTCTCAACGAGATCACAACCAAATTGATTGGATAATGAAGATTTTAGGCCAGGTATAATAGGCTCTAGGGTTTTTATTGATTGATTTTGGGTGCTAGATGGTTAATTAGGTGAGGGAATAAAGTAGGTCAGGGAGCTGAAGATCAGAATTGCAGAGATCTAATGGGGAAAGGTAGTTACATACTTGAGCACTTTCAGTTATCTTGATGAGTGTTATTAGACAGGTTGGGTCTCAAAAAGAGCATGGAAATCACTAATTCTTTTCTATCAAAAGAAAGTGAAAAACAACTATGATAGTTCCTCCAAAATAGAGCATCAAATAATGAATTATGCTTACCTAACTTAGGAATAAATCACATTGAGAGATGGACATGAAAATGGAAAGCATAATACATTAAAACATGTGTAAACATAAGAGGCAACAATGCTAAAACACATTACTACAGGAATCCCACCAAAATAGTTGCAACTCTGTCTATTAATTCCTGCCAAAATGATTGATTACACTAGTGTTAAAAGATCAATTACACAACGTCCAACCATTGGAATGGAAAATAAAATGAAAGATATAGACCAAAACAAAATTTCCCCACTCTTAGGAGTCTTCAAAGTCCTCAACTAGAATCATAATGACTAGAGAGGTCAACAAACTCATCCCTATCTTTGATGAAACTGATTCACTTGACCCAAATTTTTTTTTTTACTTGATGTATCTACCTAAAGTAACTACAAAAGACATAATTACATTTACATCAATAAAAATCCTTAGAATCCATCAATCAATTGAGAAAATGTGAAATTTCTGAAGAAACTAGCAAACTAGAAAAAGCGCACCATGGGCCTTCAAATTGACTTTTGACTACCTTCCTGAAGTCCATATTGAGCTCAAGATAGCTAATTGGAAATTTTTTCCTGTCTAGTTATCCAAAATGTCCTTAAGCAATGAAAATGATGGAGTTAAGCCCTTGAAAACCCACCTTTTCCAAAAATGGTCAAAAATCGCAGCGTGAGGCTGAAAATAGTGGCAAAAAGGTGTTTTTTTAGGTGGTTTTTGGGCTTTTCCACCTATCAAAAGCTCAGATTTTGGAGTGAAACTCGTCAAAAATGTGATGTAGAGACCATTATCTATCCAACCCAACTGAGTTTTCATCATTTATAGGCCTCCATAAAAAGTGCAACGTGTCCCTGAGAAAAGCGCAACATGACGCTATATGTCACTTTTGGATGCCTTCTTGAACTCCAAATTGAGCTCATGATAGCTCATTGGAAAACTTTTTTCTGGCTAGTTATAATTTGACTCATCAAGAAAGTCATTTGTACACTTCATAACAGAGAAAAATGCATTTTACCAATAGTACTATAGAATTATAACAACTCTCCTGTAGCAACTGTATTTTGGGCGTTTCTTTAGAACATTGAATCTTTTTGAAACCTTGAACCTGCAGCTTTTAAGAACATGAAGTACATATTACATATAGAAACGTAAAATTACATTTTTGAAATCAAAATTTATTGAAGAAAATTGGTTATTACCACTCCTCCAATTGTCGGATTTTATGCATGAAATGAGAGTTTTGGTGTCCTTAGGAAGAAGTGTAGTGTGAGCTGGTTGTGCTTCTGTACATCACAAAATTGCCAAAATACCCAAAATTTCAAAATTTCTTCAAAATTGCTTTAAATTTGTTTCTTTGACTCCTTGGGTGATGGGTCAGATAATCAAGGATGCATCAGTAAGCAAATCCAAGTTGTCTCTCTTCCTTAGCTTTATTATGGTTTTCCTTAGCCTCTTTTTCATGTTTTTTACCCTAATTATACAAATTTGATTCTTGGTGAAGTAGTGCATGGCCATGTTTCTTTTGAGGTTGGTGTTCCTGTTGGCCCTCTTGAGAAGATTTTCCAAATGATAATTTACTTTTCCAAGCCAAAATTCCTTGTCTTGTTCAGTCTGAGTTGCAATTAGCTCATCAAAGTCTTATTGACCTAATGATGGAGATGGTTCACTTTCTTGCTCTTTCTTCCTCTTGTTCTTCACCTCCTTGGTTTGATTTGCAACTACTTATACTTAAGCTCATCAACATCAATATCTACCTTACCTTTATCATCTTCTCCCACTAAATTAGCCTTAGGTTTTATTGACAAAAGTTGGTTTAGCTTAAGCTGCATGTTCTTTTGCTATAGAAATGTTATCATGAAGTTGGCCTTTGAAAGTTTTATCCTTTAGCTCTTTGATTTCAGCTTCATTCTACTTTATTACCTCCTCAATTGACTTGTGTGACTCATTCTCTACCATGTCTTCCATGTCATCCTCAAAGTGTGTGTGCACATCATCGTGCAAGGGTGCATCATGTTGATGTTCTGAAGGAGAAAACACAAGTATTTTCCATCTACTATAGTTTTTAGTCACCTCCGCCCTAGGTGTCTTTGCCACTTGTTTACTGTAAGATCCAACCTCTTGTGGCTTTGGTGATGGTGTACAGTTAGGTCCCTATATTACTAGTGTAGTCCCTTATTATGTTAGTGTAGCCCCCCTTATTGTTATTGTTGTACCCCTGTAACCCCCATATTGTTATTATTGTACTCTTACATTATTATTGTTAGGACGACTAGGACTACATTGTGGCCCCACTAGGATTACATTGTGGCCCCATGGACTCTTATATATAGAAAGGAGGTCTTATCATTTGTATCATCCAAGAATTGTTCATTCATGTAATGTATTGGAGGTTTCCCCTTCGGAGTGGCTTATTTATAAGGGGTTGATATCTCTTTTCTTCTATTTTTGGAGCTGGTTTCACGACATTTGGTATCAGAGGTTTGGGATTCTAGGGTTTCGCTGCTCCAAATAGGGCATCATGGAATTTTCGCTATAAATTTTTTTCTACGAAGGTTAAAAAGCTGAAATTTTTAGAGTGCGAAGCCAAAATCCTAAGGAAAATCATCGCAAAATTTCAGAGCTTGGTTCACAATAGTTTCGGAGATATGATCTGTGGAAGTTAGGTCATTTTGCAGGCTCCTGAATTTAACCTAAACAGGTCATCGTGGAATTTTCACTATATAATTTTTTATACGAAGGTTCAGAAGTTGAAATTTGTAGAGTACGAAGCTGAAATCCTGAGGAACATTGTCGCAAAATTTCAGATCTTAGTTCGCAATATTTGCGGAGATATGATCTGTGGAAGTTAGGGCTTTTTCAGGCTTCTGAATTTCATCTCAAAGAGGTGATCGTGGGAAAATATTCATAGCTCTCTCTCTGAGCATCGGATTGGAATGATGTCAAAAGTTGCTGCAAGTACATGGACTTTAGTTTTTTTTCTATCAATTTCAGAGCCAAAGGAGGAAACAATGACACGTGGAAAGTCGTAGAATTTTGCTCTACTGAACTAGTCCATAATTGGGTCATTGTGGGAGATTGGACATAACTTTGCCTTGAAGATTCCAAATCAGATCAGACCTATGGCATTTGAAAGAAGCTTCAGAGGGCTACTATAGGGCCAAATTTAAGATTTTGAGGATCCGCAATTGTAGATATAATTCAATTTCAATATCGAGCTCCTCAAAAGCAAGTAAAAGGTGTGTATTTTTATTTTATTTTATTTTGTTTTTTTAATTAATTAATTAATTATTTTATTTTTATTTTTTATTTTTTATTATTTTTTAATTAATTAATTTATTTATTTATTTTTTCCGAATTGCATAAGTCTTGTTTGGAGAATCAAGTTGAATTGATTCCAAGGGCATATTGTAGAATAGATATCAATATTTGGTTCTAAAATGCCCCCTAAAAAGAATTCAACACCTATTAAGCCTTCAGAAGGCTCTACTATGACTCATGAAGACGAAAAAACACAACATGAGATATTGAAATTACAAGAGCAAGTGCACCAAATTTCGCTATCGTAAAGAGCAACAAAAAATGAAATTGAAGTTCTGAAGAAAGGCGTGGAAAATAAGATGGATGGTTTGAAGAAAGGCGTTGAAGCTAAGATGAATGGTTTGGAAGCTAATATGGATGGCATGGAAGTGGGCATGGAAGCTAAGATGGATGACATGGAAGCTAAGATCGATGAAAAAATGAAAGACAACATGGAAAACATGAAGAATGATTATATATCATTTTTGGGATTCAACTGCATTAATTTATTCATTCATCTATGACCATTTCCATGAGAGGTAGTCGCAACTGACTAATTTCTCATGAAATTTGAATAGTCCACTTAGCACTCATTGCATCGGGTGATGCTCACAGGGGTGAAGAACTAGGATTGAAACTAGTGAAATGAATCACATAGCGTCAATCATCACTTCCGGGGCTTGCACCCGGTAACTAGGACTTCCCAGGAGGTCACCCATCCCATAACTCCTCTAGCTCAAGCGCGCTTAACTCTGGAGTTTTCCCCACAATCACACCCACTTAGCTTGCTACCCCATTTGCAAAACCTTATCAACTATTGTGCCTCGTGAACCATTCAAGAAGAGATCCCTTTACTCTTAGTATTTTAAGTATGAGGGGTTTCCGCAATGCATTGAATGATTTGGCAAAGTTGATACAAGAAATGTTTCCTAATGGCGAAAAGATAGTAGAGGAAACTCATTATGAGAACAAATAAATGTTAATCATGATTTCATAAACTCTAATTTTGGATGGAAGAACCACCATATTGCAAAGATGGATAAGAGGAATTTTGATGGCAAGGATCTCATAACATGGATACTACGGATGGAGCAATATTTTGATCTCAATAATGTGCAAAACACACAAAAGGTACGCATTGCAACTTTTCATTTAGAAAAAAATACATTTGTATGGTATCAATGACTTTGCTCCCGTAAAAAAATTCACTTGGTCAATTTTTACGGAGGAAATGATAGCACATTATGAGGATACAAAAAGAAACACCTTCTTTAGCCAACTGATAAATCTCAAACAAAAGGGTTTAGTGGCAGAGCACATTGAGGACTTCCAAAAATTGAATATAAGGGTAACTGATATTCCAGAGGAACACAGGATTGATGTATTCATAGGCACTTTAAAGGATAACATCCAACATGAAGTTCACGTTTGGGAACCTGATTCATTGGAAAAGGCATTCAAGTTGGCAAGAAAAATTGAATGTGAAATTATGGCAACAAGGAAGCCTACCACTCACATATATAAAGATGGAAGTGTTGCTACTAATAGAATTCCACAACCTACAAGGTTGACACCACAACAATTGGAAGAAAAAGGAGCAAAAGTGCTTTGCTACAGTTGTGATAGAAAATACACTAAAGGTCATAAGTGTGCTGAGAAGAAATTATTTTACATAGATTGTGAAGAGGAAGAAGAAAATGAACAAGAAGAAGATATACACCAGGAACCAACCCTAGAAGAGGAAGAAATGAATCCGACCATATCGTGTAATGCACTGGCAGGAATTACCACTCCTCAAACTCTCAAGATAGAAGGACAAATCAAGAAGAAAAAGGTAATAGTGTTGATTGATTCAGGTAGCACCCATCATTTTATTCATTGTAAGGTAGCCAAGGAATTAAATTGTTTCCTATACCCAGCACCAGAATGTCAAGTGATGGTTGCAAATGGAGGAACTATAAATTGCTCTGGAAAATGCCATAATATCAACCTAACCATGGGGGAATATGTATTGACTAGTCCAATGCTTTCCATTCCTATGGGAGGTGCTGATGTTGTACTAGGAGTACAATGGTTACAATATTTGGGGACTGTAGCTTTTAATTTTCAAGAACTTTTCTTGAAATATATATATATATATATATATATATATATATATATTTTTTTTTTTTTTCCGTATATAAGTCGATGGACGAGGTATTGCAGTGGAAGCCGGAAATATAATAAGCGGCATTATCATGACAAAGTCAAGAAATAACAACGAGGCGTAATTTCACAATTATACTCACTAGAAGTTCCAACGTCAAAATCATGTATTTCTCCATATCTCGAAAAGGTATTGGACAATCATTCCAAGGTGTTTGATACTACCAAAGGACTCCCACTTATTCGTGATCATGATCATGTTATTCATTTGATTCTAGGAAGTGTTCCTCCAAACATCCAGCCTTAGAGATATCCTTATGTCCAAAAGAGTGAAATTGAACGTATGATTTCAGAAATGTTAGAGGCTGGTATAATTCAACCTAGTCAAAGTTCTTTCTCTGCTCCAGTAGTATTGGTGCACAAGAAGGATGGATCATAAGATATGTCCTGATTATAGGGAGCTCAATAAGCTCGCCATTAAAGATAAATTTCCCATTCCCGTGATTGATGAATTATTGGATGAATTACATGAGCAATTTATTTTAC
Source organism: Pinus albicaulis (assembly GCA_034641835.2). Lineage (NCBI taxonomy): Eukaryota > Viridiplantae > Streptophyta > Pinopsida > Pinales > Pinaceae > Pinus > Pinus albicaulis. The sequence goes on from CM076581.1 coordinate 1,226,382,913, forward strand.
CAAGTTGGATCTTCGCTCGTGATATCATCAAATTAGAATGAAGACTAAAGATATTCCGAAAATAACATTTCAAACTCATGAGGGTCATTATGAATTTTTGGTCATGCCTTTTGGCCTTACCAATGCACCTTCTACATTTCAAGGGTCGATGAATTCCATTTTCAAACACTTCCTTAGAAAATTTGTGCTAGTATTTTTTTATGAGATACTAATCTACAACAGGTCTTGGAAGGATCATGTTCAACATGTTGATAGGGTGCTCAAACTATTGGAGGAGAAACAATTATATGAAAAAACATCCAAATGTTTCTTTGGAGTACAAGAGGTGGAATATCTGGGTCATATTGCATCTCACGAGGGTGTTAAGGTAGACCCTAGAAAAATTAAATCCATTAAGGAATGGAGTCCCCACAACCATAAAGCAAACAAAGGATTGTGCCATCAACAGGTATTATAGCAAGTTTGTTAAGAATTATGGGATAATAGCAGCACCTCTAACAACATTATTGAAGAATGATGCATTTTCATGGACTCCTGAAGCAACTAAGGCCTTTGAACATCTTAAAGAGGCAATGTTGTTGCAGACACACTCTCAAGAAATAAATAATCTACAAAAAAGGGAAGCTAAATGTTGTTGCAGACGCACTCTGAAGAAAGAATGAAGAGGTGGAAGCATTGCTTTGTGCCATTTCTATTATCCAACCATATTGAATAACTGAAGCAAGAGATGAATGGAAGAAGGACGAATAAGTGTGGACACTCATTCAAAAGTTGCAACAAGATCCTAGTACATATGATACATTTAGTTGGAAAAATGATTCCTTATGGTACAAAGATCGCTTATATATTTGTAAGAATTCCCAACTAAAACAAAATATTATTTTGGAATTGCACACTTCTCCTTTAGGAGGACACTCAGGATTTTTAAAAAATTACCACAGGGTGAAGAAAGAACTTTTTTTGGGATGGCCTTAAATTTGATATTCAAAAGTTTGTGGCGGAATGTTTGGTTTTCCAGAAAAATAAAGTTGAGACAATTAAGACCCCGAGTCTTCTACAACCTTTTTCCATTCCAAGTCAACACTGGGAGGAGATTTTAATGGATTTTATCACAAGTTTACCTAAGTCCGAAGGAAAGAGTGTCATCATGGTGGTAGTTGATAGAATTACCAAGTATGCACACTTTTGTGCATTATCTCATCCATTTAAAGCAAGTATAGTTGCTACTAAATTTATGAACACAATCCAAAAGCTACATGGAAACCCAAGGGTTATTGTGAGAGACAGAGATCCCATTTTTACCGGAAATTTTTAGACAGAGTTATTTTCTTGTTTGGGTATTCAATTGGCTCATAGCTCATCTTATCATCCTCAATCCGATGGTCAAACATAGATAGTGAATAAATGTTTGGAAGGATATCTTCATTGTTTTATATCTGATAAGCAAACACAATGGGTCAAGTGGTTACCTCTCGCTGAATGGTGGTATAACACTTCTTTCCATACTGTAGCAAAAATGACCCGGTTTATGGCACTTTATGGATATCATCCACCGTCCATCACATCTTCCTTAAGATAAAATTCTAAGGTTCAAGCAGTGGAAAATCACATCGAGCATCAACAAGAATTTCTCCAACTCTTAAAGGATAACTTAAATTTGGCACAAAATCGAACGAAACAACAGGCAGATTAACATCGCAGCGAGAGAATTTTTTATGTAGGAGACTGGTATTTTTACGGCTACAACCATGCAAACAAATGTCCCTCAAGCAAGCTAATAAGGATAATAAATTATCGCCAAAGTACTATGGTCCTTACAAGGTGTTGCAAAATATTGGTACTATGGCATACAAATTGGAGCTTCGCTTTTAAGTAGTGCATCCAAAGCCCATGTTTTGTGGTTTAAATAAGGCTCTGTGAAAATATTCTAGTTCACAATATTGCCGACTTAATGAGGTTGAAAAAGCATATTGATGAACCCTAAGCCAAATGGAAGAAAGAATCACAACAATCTAATCGATCAATTTCAGAGTATCTCATCAAGTGGAAGAACTTACCCACTGAAGATTCTACATGGGAGGATGAGAATTTTATACAGAAGCACCCGGAGCTACTCAAGTGTTGAGGACAACACTTATTTGAAGGAGAGGGGCATGTTAGGTCCCTATATCACTAGTATAGCCCCTTATTATTGTTAGTGTAAACCCCTTATTGTTATCATAAAATTTCGTAACCCCCATATTGTTATTATTGTTCCTTACGCTATTAATAAGAGTTTTGCTTAGATTACAGGATTACATTGTGGCCCCACTAGGATTACATTGTGGCCCCATGGACTCTTATATATAGAAAGGAGGTCTTGTCATTTGTATCATCCAAGAATTGTTCATTCATGTAATGTATTGGAGGTTTCCCCCTCGAAGTGGCTTATTTCTAAGGCGTTGATATCTCTTTTCTTCTATTTTTGGAGCTGGTTTCACAACATGTACTTTGGCTGCTAGGTTTACTAGTAGCAGACAAAAGTGATGATGATTGGATGAATGCCTCCCAGGGCATGTTGATCTCTGAAAGCTGATGGAGGACAATGGCTTTGACCAAGTCATGGTGAAACAAGTTAGATTAATGATTTTTCCCTTTACTCTATACCTTCTCTGTCATCTTGACAAGGCTTCTATACAAACAATGAGGCAATTTTAGAGGTTTGACTGTTGTGAAGTGCATGAGGAGCCTTATGTGGTACTGATAAAGTCTTGAGAACCTTCCTTCAGAGGTAAAGTACCTCATTATCATCTTCATTAATGTAGCATACCTGTCAAGCAATGTTCTAAAGGGAAAAATGTGTTATGGAGCATCTTTATAATGTGGCTTTAGGAAAGCTTTGTAGTTATCAATGTCTAAATCCATCCCTTTAAAACAGGTTACTCCATTATTTGGAATAATTTTAGCTATGGCAATGGATTCTGTTGTAATGTTGAAGTCAAACACTGCAATACTGGCCTTATCCTTCCTAAAATTGGTGGCAAACAAGCTTTTCAGTTGAGCATGGCAACCTGCTTGTTGAATCTTTTCACAAAAACCTAGAAAACCCACACCCTCAAAGGCTTTCTTGATGAATGGTGAGGCCATGATTTCTTTGACTTGTGATGGCTCATACCTAGACACTTGCCCACCCTTATTATAATTTTTCTTCTCAGTTTCACAATTTCCAGTTTCCATGATTTAAAAGCTTAGCTGAGTGGGAAGGAAAGGGAGAGGGTATGACTGTGAAAACAAGGGATAAGGGACTGTGGTGTTGTAGGAAATGGATGAAGGGATTAGGGAGTGTGTAAATGTGTGGGGAAATTTTAGGGGATAAGGATAGATGTTAGGGAGTTAGGGAAGTGATAATTCTTAAAAACAATGAGGGGAAGGTGTGAAAATGACAAAAACACAGTCCTGGCCTATGAAACTGTTAATGGGGCAGCCTAGGCAGGGTTTGTAAGGAAATGTATGAGAGGAAGGGGAATAGGTGAGGGAATTGTTTTAGGGAAGTATGAATGGTGTAGATGAGTGTAGGAGAGCAAGAAACTTAGGGTTTTACCACTGATTTGAAACAAATTCTCTTGGAAATGAAAAACATATTAAAAACCCTAGAAGTGGGAAATTCAATGAAATTTTTGAGAAGATAGATTCAAGAGGAGAGTGGCAACTGATACTTACTTGTCCAAAAGTTATTGGGAGCCCTGAATTGCTGAGATGAAACCGTTTAGATGGTTGATTTGCCTCCAATTTGAAAATGCAGTAATGGATGCCAAAAGAGTAGCATAGGAGGAAAAGCGTAGTGTAGGAGGAAAAATTAGGTTTTCAAGGAGGAATTTGGTTTCTCTGAGGGCTGAAATGGAATTTTATTATGGAGAGGAACTCTTTTGAAGATAAAATAAATAATTAGAATGCTTTAAAAGGTTTTTATATGTTGGAAAATCGATTTTTCTTAAGTCATAGAGGTGAGATCATTGGTCTTTTTTGAAAAACTGACATGATCTGACTGCATCATGATCTCTTGTGAAATGAAATATTACCTTTACTTTTATTTCTTTTTCCTAGGCTGCTAACTCCTTTTGATGGCGACTCGTGTTAACAGACATGACTCTTTTTTCTTTAAATGAATGACATGTCATATGAAAACCTAGACTGTGACCTAAATGATGACATATTAACTTTTTCATGACCTAATCCACTTGAATGAAGACATGACCATGATGAGAGATGAAGAATAAATAGCAGGTGGAGGGAGTAGAATGTAGAAGTTTTTTAATACTGATGTATTATCAGATTCTCCTGATCTAACAATACTTATCTTCTTGCTAAATATAGAATCCTTCCACTAATTCTTTGCGTAAATTAAAACGCCAATTGCAAAAATCATGAAGAAAATCAATTGCACATAAACACAATTGTTTAACGGGAAAGCTTAAAGCTAAAAACCCCAGTTATCATATATTATGTATATCAATGGAATTATGTAATAATTTCATACAAATCTTAGTACATCAAGCTCTCAGTACAATAAAAAATCATTACACACTGTCATGCAGAAATTTTCATCTCTAAGCACCAATTTCTTGCCTCCTGACATCCTGCATCCACTGCACAATCCCTGCTGAAGAAGACCTCTGAATGAATTCGAATTGGCCTTGCCTTGACTGCACAATCCTCATTGGCATCTTCAATGTGTGTCATACTGGGTCTCCGCTGGATCTGACATGCAAGTAGTTAACTGTTGTATTTTTTCAGTTGTAAGTGAGTCTCTAGTTATGAATTAATTAAATAATTAATTCACTAAACTCTCACTAGTGTATCTTTCAGTTAGACTATATACAACTAGCTCAACTGAGTTTAACTCACTTAATTGAATTAAACTAAATAACAACTCCCATAACTACTCTTCCAACTCTATCACAACTTTACCACTTCAGTTCTAACTGAATCCTCCATGCATGAGTCACCAACCACCCTAGGAATTGCGTAATTCCTTTAGCCCACTGATTTGCCAAATCTGTTCACTGAAATAAAGTGCTCCAAGAGAATAAGTTGATATTTATTATCGGATTATTATTAAGGGCTAATAATAATCGAGACGCATCTATATTTAGATTGACGATCTATAAATAGACTTCGCCCAATATTCTAAAAATAGAATTTCATATATTTTTCACATTTCATCAACCATCTACAAATAGCATCCTGCAACTTATAGAATATGCTCACCATGTCTAAAAATAGACATACACCTAAAAATTGCGGGCCCCACTTAGTGAAGGTGCTTACTTTTCACTAAGCTCATCATCATGTCGAATCTGTAACGTCTCTCATTTACACAATTTTTTATTTTATTTTTCTCATTTGAGGTTTCATCTCGACGAGATATCATCCATATGTTAATTCCATTGAAAATAACCATTTATGATTTCTAGAATAAAATCCCGGTTATAGTGAATGATGTTCATTGAACATATGAATTTATCCCCTTCATGATCTCCTTGAATATACTACTTTGCTCATCATGTACACATATTTTATCCTATTTAATATATATATGAACTATTCAACTTCATATGTATAACCACCACTATGTGAAACGAGCCAATTCGATTTAAGTTCTCATCATTATAAAATCCCTTTTTTTCCCCCTACCATATAAGGATAAAGATAATGGTATGGAGTTAAACAACTAAGGACCTTACAAAATTCTGCTGATCATTCTACTCCCATCTTAGTTTGATTATATACCATATATCTCTAGTTTCAAAGGTTAAAGTCTTGATTTTTATTCCAAATAAATCTTAATTCAACTGTTTTCTTTTTTAGGACACGTATGATAACCCTTATTCACGACTATCTGTTTGCCCTAACCTCAATTCCAATGCGGCATTCAATCTAACCGTATCAGTTTACATTGGCTCCACTAACTATCATTTATGAGAGACTCTCCTCGTTTGTTTCAACTCGATCTACATAAGGTATATACAGCTCACAACTTGAAGTTTATCGAACCACTACAAGGTTAACGTGTATATCCCTCCATACGAAGTTGTCAGTCAATTTAATGAATTCAACCACTAGGTACGTTTACATTTAAACCCAATGTATACATTGTCCCTTCCATTGATTTGGTGATCGATCCGAGTTTAACCAGTTGGATTTTTGACAAGTGTAAGGTCGGATGCTCTTAGGGTTTTAATCTTCAGTTTCTATTAAACATATGGTTTCATTTCCTACTTCTTTTCTACCGTGATGCCAAAGGGGAGTATACATCTACCACTTTCGAGAACAAATTTTCCAGTGCGTTTCACCCATGATCTCGTTCTAGGACTTATAGTTTCCCCAGCTTCATCTTCGGCCTTGGTAAGCATTAAACCTTGAGACGTTTTGTCTTTCTTTTCAGAAATTTGGTTTATCATAGTTTTATGAATCTATTGATCTTTCAGGGTAAGAACTATTGCAATCATTGTGAATTTTCTTGTCTTCACAGTTCAGTTATTTTCTTTCTATGGGAATTTCCTTAAAATAAAAATGTTCCCTTGTCTTTGTAGAAATTCTCATTTATTGAATCGTTTTGTCATTTAACATCTATCGGATTTGTGCTGAAACGAAATTTTTCCTCATTCGTAACTAGTCGAGCTTCGATATATTACCCATAGTTCTAATTTGCGATTATTATGAGTATTTTCTCTGTGTTGATATCTTAATATGTATCGGTTTCAAATTTTTATTTTTAGAGTTTGTAATTCAAGAATTTATCCTAAGCGTTCTTAGAAAACTCGATTTTGAATTTCCCAATCTTACTATTCTTTGCTATCATTGCTCTGGTCGTATTTGCGTGTCTTGCACTTCTGCAATGACGACCATCGCAGATGGTCTTGAAGTTATGCCTAACTCGTTCTTGGCATCAAAAATCCATATCCTCTTCTGTCAAGAAAGCTGGGTTTTGCAAACACATCAGAGTTTCGAATCGCAATGATTTTTCTAAGTACTTTTCGGCATACCCAATCCCTTCTTTTGTAATTTTCTACTAACTGGGTATTCCTCTGCTGTCGCTCTACAGTTAGTTCTCGCAAGGGATGATATATTTACAAGGTAATGAAATTTATGGTGTATTCATTTCCATATATTTATATCGTTCCTCGCCCAACTGTCTCGATTTCTATGACCCTTTTTTTTGCAGGTACGTTTACTTATCGGTAACTGTAGATGTTGGCCTTTCTGCAGAGCCCGGCCTCATGGCACATTTTTATTTGACTCATACCTGATTTTATATTTACACAGGTTTGTGATGCATTTCACAGTTTCTCTCAACCTTATTTGGCAACCATTATTCATCTATTTACAGTATTGACAACAGGATTCATAGGGTATTACCCTCTTTGTTTATTTCACACTGCTATATTGTAATAATGATACTCAGAAGTTGTGGGGATATTTCTCCAACCCAAACTATTTATTTTTCAGTTATTATATTTTTTCATTTTATATTGATGGGATATTATACTCAGAAAATATGGATACTCTTTCTCATGATTAGTTACCTTGCAATAATATTGTTCCTCAAATTATTCTTCACACTCTTCTTAACAGTGTAATATTACTTCTTTTCCCGCAGAAGTTTATTAATTTTTATTATTAATGACTCTTGTAACTAGTATAAATAATAGTGTCTACAATCATTGACATGATATAGTTGTTCATATTCCTCCATTTGAGTTTGCCAATGTAGGTTTCTGAGCATAGAAATAAGACAGTCAACTACTTATAGAATCAGTAATAGAGATTTATCTCCTCCCTCATGTGCCACTGTTAGGATTTATTTTATTGATTTTGTTTAGGTATAACATTAATAATTAACTTCTTCTAAAATAAAAGTAATTGAATGGTAAGTTCGACAGTAATACTATAAAAAAAAAAAATCATAAAATTTCTGTATGTGACTCACTTTACCATTTTCTGGTTTTTCAAAATTTTATTACCAGAACAAGACTGAACACAGTCATTGTCAAACTTATATTTTCACTTCTATTCCACAAGACAGAATTTTAAAGTTTATGGATGAATGTGTAGGTCTATAGTACTTATATTCACTGCATTTTCTTTTTAAATTTCAATTCTACTTTGTCTAAAAACACAGTTATACTCTAATTTATTTTGAATCAGCACGCTTTTTTTTTAATAGAATTGGTATTTTCAAATGAGATACTCATCTCCAGATTTAAACCTTACAGGTTTAGACATTCTGGAAAATGGGCCTCATTTAACCAGTCCCATACAACTATACAGATTAATAATATATCAATATTATAATTCTGTTAAATGTATGGGAAAGATATATAATAACATAGCAAAATCAGTTAACTAGCTCTATTCAAATTTTATACATTATTATTCTTTTTACCAATAGATGCAACATAGCATAAGACAATATTTTTTTTATTTTTTTTTGAATAAGCTAGCTTAGAGTGCATACCAATTTCTATGACCAATCCTCCCAACCTTAGAGTTCTTTCTCTCCCGAACTCACCCCCGAGCTGAGATCTTCCAGTGATAGACAACCCTTTGTCTGTCCTGGAACAACTTACTTAAGTGGTGCTTTCCCAAGCCTGTTTTGAATTTCTACGTCCAAAAATTCCAAGATGATTTATTCATGTTTTTTTCTAGACTTCCCTCAATGAGGTACTTTAAAGTTTTTTTTACGCTTTTACAAATTTTCTTCCTCTTCCCAATTACTTTCCTCTTCATTGGGGAAATTAGATTTTTTCTCTCCCAATATAATTTAATAATATTCATTTCAAGGTTTTTCTGAAAGGTTTAGGGAGAGTCTAACCTTATCCATATCATCATGGATCAAGGTTTAGGATCTCCATCTCAATCTAGTCATATTGCACACATAATTATTCCATTTATATTTATTGATAAATATTTAAATAAATCCACACATTGTTTCTCCATTGGGGTCCACTTTCCCTTTGGATTTGTTCAAATGTCAAACTTAAAATCATAGCAATTTGGTGTGTTACACATCCCCCCTCTAAAAACAAACACCGTCCTCGGTGTTGACAAAATAACTTTAAACAGTTCACTTTGAAAACAGTGATGGGTACTTTTCCATCATTTCAGTTTCTCTTTCCCAAGTAGCTTCTTCAGCAGTAAAGTGCTTCCATTGCACTTTTACTCTGGCTACTGTCCGATTCCGTAGTTCAATTTCTTCCCGCTCCAAGATTTGAAGCGGCTCGGGAAGGAATTCCCCTTCTGGTTCCATGTGAATCACATTCCAATAAATAATGTGAGCAGAATCATGTACATATTTTTTCAATAAAGAAACATGAAACACATCATGAACCTTAATATGCATGGGTAAGGCCAGTTTATAAGCCACTAGTCCCACCCTTTCCAGTACTTCAAATGGTCCACAATATCTAGGAGCTAATTTTTCACAACTACTAGTGTGCAAAGTGCTCTTCTTGGGCTTAATTCTCAGATACACATGATCACCCACGTTGAACTCTCGGTGTACTCTCTTCTTGTCTACATAGCTTTTCTGTCGATCCTGAGCTGTCTTGATATTTTTATGAATTTGTTTGACAATTCTTTCCATTTCCTGCAAAGTGTCTGGCCCAAGCACTAATTTATCTTCAGGATGGCTCCAGCTTAAAGGAGTGTGGCATTTTCTTCCATAGAGTGCTTCAAATGGACTCATTTTTATGGAAGTTTGATAGCTGTTGTTATAAGAAAATTCTACTAAATGTATATAGTATTATCATTTAGTTGGCCTATCCATCACATACATCCTCAGCATATCTTCCAGAATTTGATTTGTTCTCTCGGTTTGACCATCCGTTTGAGGGTGATAGGCAGTACTAAAGTTTAATTTAGTACCCATGCCCCCAAACAAACTTTTCCAAAAGGCTGCAGTGAAGTTGGTGTCTCTATCAGAAATAATCATTTTAGGGACCCCATGTAGCCTTACGATCTCTTTCATGAACACATTTGCTAATTGGGTTGTTCCAAAAGTATTTAACAGGTATGAAATGTGCAGCCTTCGTCAAAGTATCTACCACTACCATCACCGAGTCATGCTGATATTTGGTTCTTGGTAACCCGATTATAAAATCCATAGAAACAGTTTCCCATTTCCATTCTGCAATTGGTAAATGATTTAGCAGTCTAGATGGATGCTGATGTTCAACTTTTACCAGTTGACATTCCATGCATCTGGCTAGGTAGCTTGCTACATCATTTTTCATTCCTGGCCAAAATAAATTCTTTTTCAAATCTGTGAGTAGTTTCTGATAACCAGGATGTCCAAAATAAGGCTGTTTATGATATTCATCTAGAATTTCCTTTTTCAAAGAGTCTACATTGGGGATGTAAAATATTTCTCTATAACAAATCATTCCTTTCTGATTTTGTGTATACCCTTTCATTTCCTTTTGCAGCAATTGAATTTGCAGTTTTTCATAGCTTGGATCTTAATCTGCTACCTTTTGAACTAATCCTTCTAAGTCAAAGTTGACACTACTCCCAATGTTGCTTATGTTTTGGTAAGCATTTTTGCTTAGGGCATCAGTAATTTTCTTTTCTTTTCTTTTAATATGTTTTATTTCCATGTCAAATTCACTCAAAAAAGACAGCCATCTAGCTTGTCTAGCGTTCAAATCTGTTTGAGTGAAAAAATACTTTAGGCTGATGTGATATGTCATCAGAATAAATTTCTTTCCTAGAAGATAGTGTCGCCACATCTTGAGAGCATGAATTACCGCACCTAACTCAAGATCATACACACTGTAATTATGTTGATGTTTCTTAAGCTTTCTAGATTCATAGGCAATAACAAAATTTTCTTGTAATAATACTCCCCCGAATCTCTCTCCACACGCATCAGTACATACTACAAACTCCTTATCAGGATCTGCAATCTTCAAAATAGGTGTTGTAGTAAGTTTCAATTTTAGTTGTTGAAAGCTATTCTGGCATTTTTTCGTCCATTCAAATTTTGTACCTTTTCTTTGCAATGAAGTTATGGGATAGACTAAAGCGGAATATATTTCTACAAACCTTCTGTAGTACCCTGCAATCCCCATAAATGATCTTACTGACGATACATCAGTAGGTAGAGGCCATTCTCTAATAGAATTTATCTTCTCAGGGTCAACAACCAATTTTTGTTCTAAAATTATATGCCCCAAATATTGAATTTTATCCTTATAAAATTCACATTTTCTAAACTTGGCATACAACTTATTCTCCTTAAGAGTCTGCAACACGATTCTAAGGTGTTCTTTATGCTCTGCTTCACTTTTTGAATAGATTAAAATGTCGTCAATAAATACTAGTACAAATTTATCTAAGTATTTATTCAAGACACTATTCATTAAGCACATAAAAGTGGCAGGTGCATTTGTCAACCCGAATGGTAGGACTACAAATTCATAGTGTCCATACCGGGTTCGAAATGCTGTTTTGCTGATATCTTCCTCTTTAATTCTCAACTCGTGATAACCCATCCTTAAATCAATCTTGAAAAACACAGAGGCTCCCCTAACTTGATCAAAGAGGTATATTCAGGGTAATGGATACCTGTTCTTGATAGTCAACTTATTCAGTTGACAGTAATCAATACACATTCTAAAGGTACCATCCTTCTTTTTACAAACAACACTGGTGCTCCCCAAGGAGACACACTCGGTCTGATGTAACCCTTGTCTAGCAATTCTTGTAATTGCATTTTCAACTCCATTAGTTCAGGGGGGCTCATTCTATAAGGGGCTCTAGAAACTGGAGTTGCCCCAGGTACTAAATCAATTGTGAAATCGATTTCTCTCTTGGGGGGAAGATGAGGAATCTCATTTGGAAATACTTTTTTAAATTCTCTGATCACTGGTAAAGTGTCTAACAGATTTTTCTCTGGTTGTTGTTCTAATTCTTCAACATGTATAGCATATACTCGATATCCCTTTCTATCAGTTCTTTTTAATTAAAGGGTTGAGATTTGTCTCACAGAAATGGATTTCGGTTTCCCTTTTAGTATGACTAGTTTTCCCCCTATATCAATGCAGTGTAACGTTTTGTTTACACAGTCCATCATGGTTTTTTGTTTTTCTAACCAATCCATTCCTATCAGTACATCATATGAAACCAATGGCAGAATATTTAAATTTAACTCTGTTTGGTAATCATTTAACTTCATGGCCGTTTGAGGTAACTTATGGGTTATCTTGCGTTTGGTACCAGTGGCTAACTGGACCAACCAAGACTGCTGAAACTTCTCTGTTTTGAGTTTACATTTTTCTACTACTTGCGGACTAATATAACTCAAATATGCACCCGGATCTATTAAAACTATAACAGATTGGTCAGCGATCATACCTTCCATCTCGACCATAGTAGATTGATGTTCTGCTTGCCTATTTTCTAAGGCTGCACTGATAGTGGGAATGTTCCTTGTTACGTCATTTACTGTAGTGGCCTCTCTTAATACTTGCACTGTCTGAATATTTCGATGTGGACAGTCCCTCAATAAATGAGGCTCTCCACAACCCCAACACTTCAAGGGCTCCTGCATTTTAACAGTTCCTTCCTTCTTATTATTCCCATCTATTTGTTTTGAACCAGTTTGAGATTGAGCAGTTTGATTTTCACTTATTTTGCTAAATTTCTTTCGCTAATGGTTCCTACCAAAGTTCTTCAAATAAGCTGGTTTCTGTTTCTTTCCCCTGAAATCACCTTTGTTTGTCCAGCTCTTTCCTTGCTCAGTCTTACCCCTGAACTGCTGGTAGCATAATCTAGCTTTCCTCACAACTTTGTCCATTGTTTTTGAATTATCGAACTCTATTTTATCCTTGTACACTGTAGGAAAACAGTTCATAAATCTCTGTACCTTTGCCTTCTCCTCTCGGATATAAGGAACATATCGTGACAGATTTGTGAACTTGGTGACAAACTCATCTATGGTGAGCTGTCCCAATCTAAGTTCATGAAACTCTTTTGCTTTGTCATCATAGTAGCGTTCGTTCAAATATCGATTTTTGAACTTGACTTGAAAATATTCCCAAGTCACTGTTTTTTCATCAATGGCGTGAACCATTTTTGTTTCCTCCCACCACAAGGGAGCCTTACCTTGCAGCTGGTAGATAGCCAATCTGGCTCTTAAATTAATTTCATATTCGTAGACCTGAAAGTACTTTATCATATCCAACAGCCATGCATCGACATCTTCCTCCTTCTCTCCATCATAGGAGGGAGGTTTTATTTTCTGGAATTCTCCCTATAATTCCTTCTTCTTTCTAGACTGCTGTCTAGTTGCATCATCTTCCTCATACTCATTTGAGGAATTGACTCTTCCTTTTCTCTTTCTTCCGGAACCTTCACCTTCCTGGTTGTTCCGTGAAGTCAGTTCTCTGATGAGTTTTTCTTGCTTCTCATTGGCCAAAGATAGCTTGTTGTTGTGGCTCTTAAGCTGTGCCATTTCTCGTTTCATTCTATGCAACATAGCCATCAACGGAGCATTTGGATCTGGCGTGTTTTCTCCACCACCTAGATCTACATACAGCTCGTCCCCTTCAGTCATGGTTCGCAGCTGTACTTTTCAACACTGTTCACTGTTCAACATAATAACATTTAGTAAAACTTAAAATGCATAAAATTTTACAGCAGCATATCATTTATGCGTGAGCACCTAAACTGGCCAGTTTTTCAACTAGTGCTCTGATACCATTTGTAATGTCTCTCATTTACACATTTTTTTTTTTTTTGAGTTTTCATCTCGACGAGATATCATCCGTATGTTAATTCCATTGAAAATAACCATTTATGATTTCTAGAATAAAATCCCCGTTACAGTGAATGATGTTAATTGAACATATGAATTTATCCCCTTCATGATCTCCTTGAATATATTACTTTTCTCATCATGTACACATATTTTATCCTATTTAATATATATATGAACTATCCAAATTCATATGTATAACCACCACTATGTGAAACAAGCCAATTCGATTTAAGTTCTCATCATTATAAAATCCCTTTTTTTTTCCTACCATATAAGGATAAAGATAATGGTACGAAGTTAAACAACTAACGACCTTACAAAATTCTGCTTATCATTCTACTCCCATCTTAGTTTGATTATATACCATATACCTCTAGTTTCAAAGGTTAAAGTCTTGATTTTATTGCAAATAAATCTTAATTCAACTATTTTATTTTTGAGGAAACGTATGATAACCCTTATTCACGACTATCCATTTGCCCTAACCTCAATTCCAATGCGGCATTCAATCTAACCGTATCAACTTATGTTGGCTCCACCGACTATCGTTTATGAGAGACTCTCCTCGTTTGTTTCAACTCGGTCTACATAAGGTATATACAGCTCACAACTTGAAATTTATCGAACCACTACAAGGTTAACATGTATATCCCTCCATATGAAGTTGTCAGTCAATTTAATGAATTCAACCACTAGGTACATTGCCATTTAAACACGAGGTATACGTTTTCCCTTCCATTGATTTGGTGATTGATCCGAGTTTAACCAGTTGGATTTTTGACAAGTGTAAGGTCGGATGCTCTTAGGGTTTTAATCTTCAGATTATATTAAACATATGGTTTCATTTCCTACTTATTTTCTACCGTGATGCCAAAGGGGAGTCTGCGTCTACCCCTTTCGAGAACAAAATTTCCACTGCGTTTCACCCATGATCTCGTTCCAGGACTTACAGTTTCCCCAGCTTTGTCTTCGGCCTAGGTAAGCATTAAACCTTGAGACATTTTGTCTTTCTTTTCAGAAATTCGGTTTATCATAGTTTTATGAATCTATTGATCTTTCAGAGGAAGAACTATTGCAATCGTTGTGAATTTTCTTGTCTTCACAGTTCAGTTATTTTATTTATATGGGAATGTCCTTAAAATAAAAATGTTCCCTTGTCTTTGTCGAAATTCTCATTTATTGAATCATTTTTTCATTTAACATCTATCGGATTTGTGCTAAAACGAAATTTTTCTTCATTCGTAACAGGTTGAGCTTCGATATATTACCCATAGTTCTAATTTGCGATTATTATGAGTATTTTCTCTGTGTTGATATCTTAATATGTCTCGATTTCTAATTTTTCTTTTCAGAGTTTGTAATTCAATAATTTATCCTAATCATTCTTAGAAAACTCGATTTTGAATTTCCCAATCTTACTATTCTCTGTTATCATTGCTTTGGTCGTATCTATGTGTCTTCAACTTCTGTAATGACGACCACCGCAGATAGTCTTGAAGTTATGCCTAACTCGTTCTTGGCATCAAAACTCCATATCCTCTTCTGTCAAGAAATGCTGGGTTTTCCAAACACATCAAAGTTTTTATTTTTTATTTTTTATTTATTTTTTTTTTTAATTTTTTTTTAAATTTTTTTTTTTAAATTTTTTTTATTTTTTTATTTTTTTCGCAGTGATTTTCCTAAGTACTTTTTGGCATACCCAATCCCTTATTTTGTAATTTTCTCCTAACTGGGTATTCCTCTGTTGTCGCTCTACAGTACAAGGTAATGAAATTTATTATGTATTCATTTCGATATATTTATATCATTCCTCGCCCAACTGTCTCGATTTTTATGGCCTATTTTTTTTGCAGGTATGTTTACTTATTGGTAACTGTAGATGTTGGCCTTTTTGCAAAGCCCGGTCTCATGGCACATTTTTATTTAACTCATACCTGATTTTATATTTACACAGGTTTGTGATGCATTTCATAGTTTCGCTCAACCTTATTTGGCAACCATTATTCATGTATTTATGGTATTGACAACATGTTTCATAGGGTATTACCCTCTCTATTTATTTCACACTGCTATATTGTAATAATGATACTCATAAGTTGTGGGGATCTTTCTCCAACCCGAACTGTTTATTTTTCAATTATTATATTTTTTCATTTTATATTGACGGGATATTATACTCAAAAAATATGGATACTCTTTCTCATGATTAGTTACCTTGCAGTAATATTGTTCCTCAAATTATTCTTCACACTCTTCTTAACAGTGTAATATTACTTCTTTTCCTGTTGAAGTTTATTAAGTTTAATTATTAATGACTCTCGTAACTAGTATAAATAATAGTATCTACAATCATTGACATGATATAGTTGTTCATATTCCTCCATTTGAGTTTTCCAATGTAGGTTTCTGAGCACAGAAATAAGACCGTCAACTACTTATAGAATCAGTACTAGAGATTTATCTCCTCCCTCATGTGCCACTGTTAGGATTTATTTTATTGATTTTGTTTAGGTATAACATTAATAAGTAACTTATTCTAAAATAAAAGTACTGGTAACTGAATGGTAAGTTCGACAGTAATATAATAATTTTTTATTTTTATTTTTCATAAAATTTCTGTTGTGACTCACTTTACCATTTTTTGGTTTCTCAAATTTTTATTACCAGAACAAGACTGAACACAATCATTGTAAAACTTATATTTTCACTTCTATTCCAGAAGACAGAATTGTAAAGTTTATGGATGAATGTGTAGGTCTCTAGTACTTATATTCACTACATTTTCTTTTTATATTTCAATTATGATTTGTCTAAAAACACAGTTCTACTCTAATTTATTTTGAATGAGCACACTTTTTTTTTAATAGAATTGCTATTTTCAAATGAGATACTCATCTCCAGATTTAGACCTTACAGGTCTAGACATTCTGGTAGATGGGCCTCGTTTAACCAGTCCCATGCAACTATACAGATTAATAATATATCAATATTATAATTCTGTTAAATGTATGGGAAAGATATATAATAACATAGCAGAATCAGTTAACTAGTTCTATTCAAATTTTATACATTATTATTCTTTTTACCAATAGATGCAACATAACATAAGACAATAATTTTTTTTTTTTTTTGAATAAGCTAGCTCAGAGTGCATACCAATCTCTATGACTAGTCCTCCCAACTTTAGAGTTCTTTCTCTCCTGAACTCACCCCCGAGCTGAGATCTTCCAGTGACAAACAACCCTTTTTCTGTCCTGGAACAACTTACTTAAGCAATGCTTTCCCAAGCCTGTTTCTAATTTCTGCGTCCAGAAATTCCAGGATGCTTTATTCCTGTTTTTGCCTAGGCTTCCTTCAATGAGGTACTTTAAAGCTGTTTTTCTGCTTTTACAACTTTTCTTCCTGTTCCCAATTACTTTCCTCTTCATTAGGGAAATTAGATTTTTCCTCTCCCAATCTAATTTAGTAATATTCCTTTCAAGGTTTTTCTGAAAGGTTTTGGGAAATTCTAACCTTATCCATAGCCTCATGGATCAAGGGTTGGGATCTCCATCTCAATCTAGTCATATTGCACATATAATTATTTCATTTATATTTATTGATAAATATTCAAATAAATCCACACATTGTTTCTCCATTGGGGTCCACTTTCCCTTTGGATTTGTTCAAATGTCAAACTAAAAAGCATAGCAATTTGGGGTGTTACAGAATCTCAAAACTCCCTCTCAACAAGATAGTGATTATCCTTCACCCTGATCCTGCCTCTATGGTATTCAAATTTTCTCCTGCTGAGTGCCTTCTTGAGAATATCTGCATCCTGATCTTCCATAGGAATGTACTGAAGCAACATGATCTTGTGCTGCACACAATTTTTGATATGATGATATTGGATATCAATATGTTTAGATCTATCATGAAACACATGATTAATCGAGAGTTTAATGCAACTCTGATTATCGCAATGTATCACTGTAGGATCTAAATGAGAACCGAACAAACCGACCAGGATCTTCCTCATCCAGATAGCCTCACATGCAGCTTGAATTGCTACCATGTATTTTGATTCTGCTGAACTGAGTGCCACGGATCTTTGTTTCCTGCTGTACCAGGAAACTGTTGTAGATCTGATACTGAAAACCCCTCCTGATGTGCTCTTTCTATCTGTTGGGCTGCCTGCCCAATCTGCATTTGTGAAGCCATGCAACTTCACCCCATCCCTCTGTCTGTACCATAAGCCATACTCATATGTGCCCCTGAGATATCTCAGGACATGCTTGTTTGCCTTCCAAAAAAGCTTGGTAAGATTAACCATTGCTTGACTAAGCTGGTTCACTGCATAGCATATGTCAGGTCTTGTATTAACTAAATACATGAGCGAACCCACCAACTGCCGATAAACAGTGGAATCTACTACCTCTGTCGATGTATCATCCTATTTCCTCCAATTTCCTGGAAGAGGAGTATCCATGGGCTTGCAGTCCTCCATGTGAAACTTACCAAGTATCTCTCGAGCATAATTTCCTTGAGACACAAACAAATCACCTTCTCACTGGCATATTTCCAATTCAAGGAAATAATGAAGGAGTCCCAAATCCTTCATCTCAAACTCCTTTGCAAGATCTACCTTGCATGGGTGTATCAACTACTCATCACCTGTTAGTATTAAATCATAAACATAAAGAACAATGATTAAAGGCTTACCCTCCACCACAATTTGGTACAACTTTGCATCCGCCTCACTCTTGGTGAAGCCAAGTCCGGTGAAATAGCTGTCGATCCATGTGTAGCAAGCATGTGGTTCTTGCTTCAGCCCATACAACGCTCTTTTGAGTCTGCACACATGCAACTCGCTACTGAAGATCTCAAATCCTTCAGGCTGCTCAATGTACACCTCTTCCTTAATGGTGCCATTAAGGAACACAGTCTTGACATCCATCTGATGAATGTGCCAACCCATCTGTGCTGAGAGAGCAAGGATGGTCCTTATGGAAGAATATCGTGTGACAGGTGGAAATGTTTCTTCATAATCAATCCCCTCGATTTGTGATAAGCCTCAGGTAACAAATCTTGCCTTATACTTCTCGATGCTCCCATCAGCAGCTTGCTTTACCTTGGTGATCCATCTTGAACCTACCATTGATTTACCCACCGGCCTTGGAACAATCTCCCAAGCACTGTTTCTGACAATGGATTCATACTCCTCCACCATGGCATCTACCCATGTGGGCTTCTGTGCTGCTTCTTCAAAATAAGATGGCTCTCTCGCGATACACTTGCTCATAAGAGCCATGTATCTAGTAAATCGGTCAGGTGATTGTCTTTGTCTGCGCTGTGATGTAGGGACTCCTACATTCTGTGCCACATCAAGCTTCAGTCTCTCAACTTCTGTGGTACACTTTCTGCCTGTTCTGATGTTTGGTTTTTCATGAGTGGACTTCTCCACTCCATGAATATCCTTCTGTGGCTGATTCACATCTAGAGGCTTGTCTTTGGGAACAAGTAGCTCCTCCTTTGCATGTAAGTGTAGCTCCCTCTCAAGCGACAACTTCATGACCTTCACCTCATTTAATTTTATATCCTGTCGCACCACAGTCATTTGATTGTTTGGAAAATACACACGATAATTATGGGGTGTTTATGTGTACCCCACAAATATCCCAACTTCTACAGTTGGCTCCAGCTTCTTCCCGACATCCTTTGTCACATGAATGTAAACAGATGAGCCAAAAATATTCCAATGAGAAATATCAGGCTTCTTACCAATAAAAGCTTCTTCAGGTGTACTCATGCCAAGTAATCTATGAGGACAACGATTTTGCACATAAACTAAAGCGTTGCATGCTTCCTCCCACAAGTGCATCAGCAGGCCCTGGTCATGCAACATAGCTCGTGTAGTACCCACGATCGTTCTATTCTTCCTCTTTGTGACCCCATTTTGCTGCGGGTTATGAGGCGCTATGAGTTCTCTTCGAATTCCTTCTTTTCGATAGAAGTCTTTGAATTCATTAGAGATATATTCACCACCATTATCGCTCCGTAGAGCCTTCACTTGATTCCCCGAATCCTTCTCCACCAATGCTTTAAACTCACAGAACTTTAAGAATGTTTCGCTCTTATTCTGCATGAAGAAGATCCAACATCTACGAAAATAGTCATCAACAAAAATAACATAATTCCTGTGTTTTGTTATTGAAGCAACCGAGAAAGGTCCACACATGTCTGTGTGAATTATCTCCAGGATCACCGAAGCACAGTTCTCCTTCTCATGAAAGGTGGTCTTCACAAACTTACCCATAGTACATCCCTTGCACTGATCTGACTGCGCAAGAGTACTCTTGGGAAGTCCAATAGAAATATGCTACAAAATCTTCAAGGCACCATGGTGAAGATGGCCCAATCTCCTGTACCATAATTTGCCCTCATCCCGGCTCACCACTTCTTCTACTTTGCCCATCATTGCAACGCAGCCATCTACCTCCAGCTTGTAGAGATCCTTAACTCGAATCCCCATCCTCTTGGTTTGACCCATTGTTTTATGTCGCAGGAAGGCTTTTCCCTCGCTGAAAACAACGTCATAACCTTTGTCCTCCAACATAGCGAGCGAGACCAAGTTCTTCTTCAAACTTGGAACATGCATAACATTTTTCAACAGAAATGGTTTATTTGAATCCCTCTCAAAGGTAATGGTCCCAATGGCGGTCGCACTGTATCTACCATCGTTTCCCATCTCTATATGCATTTGGAGATCTTTCTCCTCCAAGTCACTAAACAACTCCTTGTCTCCCGTCATATGGAAGGAAGCACCACTATCAAGATACCACATCGATCCCATTGCGCTTGAAACCAAGCATGCGATCAAAGAGAAATCGAGTTCAAATTGCGAGGCTAAGGCCTCACCCGCTGCAGCTCCAACAAACTTCTTGTTCTTCTTTTTCTGTGGGTAGTTAGTGGCGAGATGCCCATGTTCGTGACAGTGAAAACACTTCACCTTGGACAAATCCAAATTCTTGCCTTTAGCCTCAGATTTTGTATGGGATTTCTTCCCCTTCCCTTTCCTTGCTTTGGAAGCCAAAGTACAATTATCTTCATCATCATTCTTCGATGAAGAGCCATCCCTGATATTCTGCCTTATCTCCCCCTGCACAAGATTCGACCAAAGTCACTCCCAATCTGGCAGAGTCTTCGTAGCTATGCCAACTCTTCGGAAGCCCAAGGAGAGGCAAGCTCACCAAGTCATCATATGCACCTGTAATTCCCACAATTCCCAGCTCATCCCTACATTGGACAAACTTCGTGAGATATTTTGGAATACTGTCGCCCTTCTCCATTTTGATTTTTTTGAGCTTATCTTTCAGTGCCAACTTCCTATGGTTGCCGCTGCTTTGAAAAAGATCTGTCAAAGCCTTCCACATTGCAAATGGAGTGGCTTTCCTATGAAGGCTTGACACAATATGGTATTTCACACCTTCCAACATAATTCTTCTCGTCTTCGCTACCTTCTTTTTCCATGCGTCAAGTAATGCAACATCGCTAGAAGTAGGCTTAGGAACATCGCTATCGATGAACTCCTTCAGTCCATTATCTTCAAGCACGGCCTCCATCCTGTCCTTCTAGGCTATGTAGTTCGAGCTACCCTCAAGGGCATACTCCAACCGCAACCCATTGAAAGCCATTTCAATGAATACTCAATTGTCGCACCAAGAAATTTCTGCAGCAAATTCAAATTGTCCATCGGCACAAAACTCAACACCGCTTCACTATTGCAATCTCCAGCGATTAACACTGCTCCAATACCATGTAGAAATTTATTAATACTGATGTATTATCGGATTCTCCTGATATAAAAATATTTATCTTCTTGCTAAATACAGAATCCTTCCACTAATTATTTGTGGAAATTAAATGGCCAATTGCAAAACTCATGAAGAAAATCAATTGCACATAAACACAATTTTTTAACGGGAAAGCTTAAAGCGAAAAACCCCAACTATCATATATTATGTATATCAATGGAATCATGTAATAATTTCATACCAATCTTAGTACATCAACATCTCAGTACAATCAACAATCATTACACACTGTCATGTAGAAATTTTCATCTCTATGCACCAATTTATTGCCTCTTGACAGCCTGCCTCCACTGCGCAATCCCTGCTGAAGAAGACCTCTGAATGAATTCGAATTGGCCTTGCCTTGACTGCGTAATCCTCATTGGCATCTCCAATGTGTGCAAGATGCATTGAATGCATCACTATAGTCACAACAGATAGTCCATCTCACCCTTTCACCTATCTCTCCACTAGGTCTCCATTGGATTTGACAAGCAAGTAGTTAACTATTGTATTTGTTCAGTTGCAAGTGAGTCTCTAGTTATGAATTAATTAAATAATTAATTCACTAAACTCACACTAGTGTAGCTTTCAGTTAGACTAGATACAACTAGCTCAACTGAGTTTAACTCACTTAACTGAGTTAAACTAAATAACAACTCCCATAACTACTCTTCCAACTCTGTCACAACTTTGCCACTTTAGTTATAACTAATTCCTCCATGCATGAGTCACCAACCACCCTAGGAATTGCGTAATTCCTTCAACCCACTGATTTTCCAAATCTGTTCACTGAAATAAAGTGCTCCAAGAGAATAAGTTGAAATTTATTGTTGGATTATTATTAAGGGCTAATAATAATCGAGATGCATCTATATTTAGATTGACGATCTATAAATAGAATTTGCCCAATATTCTAAAAATAGAATTTCATATATTTTTCACATTTGATCAACCATCTACAAATAGCATCCTGCAACTTATAGAATATGTTCACCATGTCTAAAAACATACATACACCTAAAAATAGCCTGCGAGTCCCACTTAGTGAAGGTGCTTACTTTCACTAAGCTCACCATCTTGTTGAATCTCAACATAGAAGTGACCTAGACACACCAACCAATGATCAAATGTTATTTGAAATTCACTTGAAACTATTAAATTTGACCTAGGACCCTTTCGATTGATACTGAAAGGGTACATTTGATCACTAGTGACTAACTAACAGTAACAACAACTAAAGGTGATTAAGATTTAGAAATATCAGATTCAAGTTCTTCAATGTCCAGTTCAATGAATTATATATTTGAAAATTCGTTGGTATCATATTCTCGTTGAACAATTTTGGTAACTTCTAGCCCATATTGCACTAAGCCTGATTCCGCTTCTTAAAGTTGAATCACTTCAGTTTCCATTGTCTTGTCTCATATTCTACAATGGTAGATGTTTCTGGTTGGTTTGAGGTCGTAGATCCAGTTGCTTTTGACTTCTCGGTTTTTATATTTTCCAATTGACTTGGTGTATATTTAGGGGAAAAAACCTGCATTCTACCGAAATGCATCAGTAAATCTGCCACAATGAATTTTTATTAAGAATTGAAATAATATTAACAATTTACACTAAAGGTCTGTAAGAATTAAAACAAACAATTTAGACATGCTATTAAATCTAAGGAATCAATCCACACAAACAAACTTTTCATAGTGAAATCACTAGTTGGTGATGAAATCCAACATCGCTGAGACCAATTTGGAAAGTGAAATAAAGACAGAGTAGGTGGAACCAATTACGATGAAAACCTGCTTAATGAACACGATCTGGTGCAAGTAACTTCAATTATACCATCTCGAGTGAAGAATACCCCCCAAAAATGTCGAAGTGAGTCTAGTAAAAGTTTGTTACAGGCACGACATAGACTTCCCCTCTACCATCACCTTGGGTAATAGCCCTAAGATTATGATATTTAAGGTTACCACTTACAACAATTTAACTCGGAGTTACCCTCGCATATTGGATGTACATGCAAGGGAAGAGTAACAAATCTCAGTCCCCTTGAAATTTCCTCAACATGATTATTTTGAGGTTTACTTTCAAGTGACTCCCAAGTACCTTTCGACATCATTTGTATTGCCTGCAAATCACTCTACCGTAACCAATGAACTGAGGTCAATCACTCCACTGGGTCTGATATGATCTCGTGCTTAACTCCTTTGTTATAGGAGCTTCCTAGATCCAAACTATAATAAATGGATTTACTCCCTATCACAAGATTCTAGTGTTTGCTTGTAGCTTTGGTAACTTAACTCACTTCCCTTTTCCAAATCCATACAACTTGATCTAATGTAGGTGGAAAGAGCCCTAAAATATAAAAATTATAATTCATTTTATTAGCGTTGTGTTTTAAAGTTGTTATTTACTCAATGGGTAAATGGATGTGAAACTGATGATATTATGACCTGACCCAAAACTTTAATGCATTCGAACATGATTTTGTGATCTTTTCATTTCGATGAATTCCTAATTACGGGAAAGAAAGAGCCTTTTCAATTTTTCAAAGAAAATGTAATAACTCTTAATTTCACCTTTTCTATTTTCGCAAATAAATTTTTTACTTTGAAATGACCCAAATGCAGTCAACATCTCAAAAAACCACGAAAATTTATTTTTACAATCAATCACTTAAAATTTCCAAAATGCATAAAGAAACCAATCAAATCCTTAATGTGAATTTGCTCAAATGAATGCTATGAAATCAATGTTGTCTAAAGTGTAATTATGAAAAAAAAATTAGCACTGAAAGAAAAAAATGACCTTTAGTTTCAATTTCAATAAAGGAAGCACTTCTCATCAAAACACTTATCTTGAAAAACCCTACCTTTCATTAATGAAAAGATCTTTCACAAATAAGCAAGCCTTAAACACTAAATCTTATTTGTTTGAGAGAAAAAAGACAGGAAGAAATTAAATCAAGATCAACCAATATTTCTTTGATGGATATACAAAACACTAGATGAATTTCTTACCCTAATTCATGAAAATAAGAAATTTTCAAGAAGACTCCTTCACAACATTCAAGTGAATTGACAGAGACTATCTGAAGGTGCAAACAAGTATAATGAAGCATAAAAAAACCAAAATTTCAAACCTAAGTGAAAGGAAAACTCAAATTTTCAAAAATTCCAGGCACGTGCACACGCAAGCAGCATGATTTAGTGCGCATACAAACTGTTGTTAAGGGCACAATGCACAGATCTGTGCTCTATTGCTAAAGATGAACCGCATAGTTCGAGAACATTTTATAAAAATTAAAAATTCAACCAAACAATCCATAAAATAAAAAAATTTCACTATCTTGCAGACACTCGGATAAGGCTATTAGACAAGGTTCAAAATCCAAAACAAGGAGATGATGAAGAAAGAGACGTTCCCCAATATGGTCACCAATTTTTTATAACAGAATAATTGCTAATGCAGAAAGAAGCAATCTTCCTAGATTCAATGAATGACTCTAGTAACAAAGATACAAACAAGTAGATCTTTCCCTGAGTTTATCTATATCGAATCATAAACAAAAATGATAAGAGATGGAATCAATACCTTTCAAACAAAATTCTTGATGAAGATCCCCACTATGGTTTGATGCATCTCCTCAATGCTTAGAAACCAGATCTGCAAACATAGAAACAACAAAAGATCAAAGGCATATGAAGAATAAATTATTCAATACAAATCATACTAGTGATCAGGGAAACTAGTACCTAATATCATTTCAATGGACAAATGGAATCAAAATGCACAATACATCAACTCCATTCAATAATATAGTGGGAATAAAAACTCATTTTTTATTAATCTCAAGAAATAAAGGAGTTACACAACCTTGGCCTTGATGAAGTGTGGCACCTCCCAATGATCTCCAATCTTCTCCTTGGATGAAAAGCCTTCTAACCTTATTTGAGAAACATAATTTTACCTTCAGCAGTTTTCCCAAACCCTCTGGTTTGCATTTGATTTATAGGCCAAGAGTATGAGGTTTGAGATTCTTAAATGGTGGGATTAGGGTTCCATAAAGAATGGGAATTAGCTCCATGAATAGTGGGATTAGGCTTGAGTAAGCATCACCTTGGAGCTTTCGGTTGGGAAATATTCCTCCAAAAAAGCTTCTAGATTTCACTTTTTATTTTTTTACTTTTGTTGAGTTATGTGCGCAGTTTATAGTGGAAGAAAAAGCACACTTGTGCGCTGGATTTAATGGTTAAAGTTGCGTATGCAAATAAGTTAGATAGGAAACCACACACGTGACTAAAAGTAGGTTTTTAGATCATGAAATCATGAATTCTCATTCTCATGTGGATTTCTTAAACTTCTAAACTTGCATCAGAATTCTTTGGAACACATTTCTGGATAGCTAAAGATCCAGATTGACGGTCATTTTCCATGGTGACAAAATGACGTGTAACAATGACCACCCCAGGAAGACCTGGTTTTTCTTTTTGAAAACCAAGGATTATGTCTTTAATAGGTTCAAAGAGTTTAAGGCTCTTGTAGAGAACCAGAGATGGAGGAAGATCAAGGTGTTGAGATCGGATAATGGGTTCGAGTATACCTCAATAAATATGAGGGAGTTTTGTAGGAGTGTTGGAATCAAGAGGGAGTTTATAGTGCCATAAAAACCCCGTCATAATGGGGTGGTGGATGCAACTAAAGCGATGTTCCATGATCAAATTTTACCTTTATTTTTGTGGCCCCAGGTGTGTAACACTAGAGTATATTTGCAGAATAGGAGCCCACACAAATTCTGGTGTTAACCAACAAGAAGCTAGAAGTTGGGCACATCAGGGTCTTTAGGTGTCTTATATATTCACATTTCCCTGAGGAGAAGAGGATGAAGTTGGAACCCCTTGTAGAGAAGGGTATTATTGTGGGTTATAGTGAGACTAGCAGAGCATATCGGATAGATATTCCTGCACAAAGGATAGTTTTCAAGAGACAACATGTGGTATTTTAAGAGGAGAGGGATTTGAAGAAGTCTCAGGAGGTTGATCATGTAGAGCAGCAGGCTCCTCAGTATGGGGCCACACCACAGGTTTTAGGAGCATCAGGTGGTCCATCGGGATTAGGAGGATCATCTACTTCAGTGGTGATAGGGTCTTAGACTCTAGTATCACTGAGTGTAGCATCGTAAAGTGTTTGATCTTAGGGTCCAAGATCTCCATTGGCTATATTAGATCCTTCCTCATCAGGAAGTGATGCACCAGTTGATGATTTCCCATAACACCACAGGAAACTACTACAGGGAAGAGGAAGCCAAGATGGATCTGGGTTACCTTGAAGGAAGCAAAAGAAGCAGTTGGGAAACCCAAGTGGTCAGTGAAGGAGAGCAGACCACCAGAGAGGTTGGGTGGATTTTTGCAGATGTTGTGGAGATATAGGCAACTAGTTTTGAGGAGAATGTCAGTCAACAGATCTGGAGGGATGCCATCAGTGGAGGAATATGCCTCCATCATGAAGAATGATGTGTAGGAGGTAGTGCCATGACCTGATGGGAAGTTAGTGACTTCTAGGGGGGTATACAAGATCAAGCATGTTTCAGATGGTAGTGTGGAGAAGTTAAAAGCTTGGTTTGTGGCGTGGGGGTTCTCACAAGTAAGGGGAGTTGACTATGAGGAGACCTTTACACCAATTGATCATTATACTTCCATTGGAGCAGTGATATCTATAGCAGTCAATATGGGTTGAGGATTCACCGGATGGATGTGAAGATTGCCTTTCTCAATGGCTTTATACAAGAGGATGTGTACATTGATAATTCACAGGTATTTGAGGTGCATGGGAGGCAGTCTCATATATGTAGACATAAGGAATTCTTATATGGACTGAAGCAGGTGTCGAGGGCATGGTACAATAGGATAGATGCCTACTTGCAACATATGGGTTTCAAGAAGAGTGATTCTTATTTGAACCTATACTTAATTTTGGTTGGTGATGATCCACTCATTTTGGTTCTATATGTGGATGATTTGATTATCACAGGAGAGGAAAAACTCATTCAAGACTACAAGAGAGATCTTGCTTCAAATTTTGACATGATTGATGCGGGTATGATGCATTACTTTATGGGGTTGGATGTTTAGTAGGAGGATGGGCATATCTTCCTAGGTCAGGGAAGGTATGCAGGTGATATATTGAGGAGAATATGTATGGAGGGTTGCAGGCCTATGGCTACTCCTATGATCACTAGCTAGAAAAATATGCATGCTTCTGATCCTGAGTTGGGTGAACCCCACCTTGTATCATCAATTGATCAGTTCTTTGATGTATTTGGTTAGTACTAGGACAAATATTTGTTTCATAGTCAACACATTGAGCCAATTTATGATGGAGCCCAGGAGAGTGCATTGGGTGGTTGAAAAAAATGTATCGAGGTACCTAC
Source organism: Pinus albicaulis (assembly GCA_034641835.2). Taxonomy (NCBI): domain Eukaryota; kingdom Viridiplantae; phylum Streptophyta; class Pinopsida; order Pinales; family Pinaceae; genus Pinus; species Pinus albicaulis. The sequence goes on from CM076581.1 coordinate 1,226,410,979, forward strand.
AGGGCACATTGAATTATTGTATGGACTATGTTAGGTGTGGAGTCAAAATGATTGGTTGCATGGAATCAAATTGGGACGTCAGTGCTAGTGATAGGAAGAGTAATTCCAGGTGTTGTTTCTTGTTGGGATCAACAGTTGTGTCATGGTTCAACATGAAACATAGGTAAGTGGCATGGACATCGCAAAGGCATAGTATATGGCAGCTTGTAAGGCAAGTTGCAAGGCTATTTGGTTTATTTGGTCAAAGGTTGAGACCAAATATAATATAATGTGATATAGTTGTATTTAGCTCTCTGAGAATCCAATATTTCATGACCGGTGAAACAATATATAGATCACATACCACTTCATCAAAGAAAAGGTTCAGGGGGGAGATCTGAAGCTTGAGTATATATGAACTCATGAACAAGTAGTATACATTCTCACCAAGTCATTGCCAAGGGGAAAGAATGCATACTTCAGAGACATGATGTGAGTGGTGAGAAACAACTTCCTCGATAAGAGGGAGTGTTGAAAAATTAAGGAGGGTACTATTAAAAATTGTAACTAGGTTTAGTCTTCATTATGATTATAATCATGACATTGTATATTATTTATAAAGAAATAAAATGAAAGAAAATAAATTGTATTTTTATTTTTTGAGTATGGTTTTCATACTCAAGTTTGAGTCAAAATCATGTTCTTCGTGTTTTTAGGTCTTCTAGGTATTTCTAAGTCTTTATCCTAATATTGGTCATGTGTCACAGTCTCCTTTGGACTCATTGTAATGAAGGAAAATATTTATTTTATCAATAAAAATACATGGATAAGCCCAAGACCAAGTAGGCCTAATGAGCAGATCAAGTCAACCTAAAAGGAGCGAATTTGACCCTCAAGAAAGGCTATATAAATAATTCAATTCAACTAATTTGGACACACACTCAAGCATGTTCGATTTGTAGTGACGAAGGAGAAGAACAATAGCTGGGAGGACGAATAAGAAGAGAAGAAGTAGAAATTTTGTCAGAGAACCTTACCTCTTGTCTCACTAGGGTTTGTGAAGCTGCCAGTTGCAGGAGGTTGAAATTTTGTAACAGTTAGTGGGGGCCGAAATTTTATTGCAAGGGTCGAAGTTATAGTAGAAATGTAGCAGTATTGAAGTTCTAGAAGTTGTCTCAAGTAAGATCTTGCTAGGGGCTGGCTTGGGTATTTGGGTCTTGTAAACTTTTTTGTAAGAAGATTCTAAAGAAGAAGAGAAGCATTTTCTGCTTTTTCCCCTTGTAGGGGTTTTTCCCTGGCTTATAACCTACATTATGTGTACTTTGCCTCTTTTTGATCTTCATTGTGTTTAGTAATTGCTTGATGAACATATTTAAATAAGTAATAAAATACCAACTAACATCACAAGTAATTATCAAGATAAGGAAAATAAATTATAATTTACAAGTCTCCATATTTTCCAACATGGTATCAAAGCTAAGGTGCAAGAAGGAGACTGAAGATCACATCTTTTATGGCACTATGGAAAGGGATATAAGGGTTTCAAGTTTATTTGAAATATTGATACATCTATCAAGAATTTTCTATTAAATATCATCTCCAAGCTCGAAAAGGAAGCAAAAAATGGAAGCTTGTTCTCCTCTTTATCCAGTACATTCAAGGACGAGAATGTATGGGTTAATGATATTGGTGCCTCCAAACATATGATGAGAGAATGCAGTGAACTCCAAACCCTATTGAACTTGGAGACCACAAGAGATATCCAGTGAAAGACATTCGATCTACATTATTGGAGCTTGAATATGGGGAAAGCATTTACCTCAACAACATTTTATATGTTTGAGGTTTGAAGAAAAAATTACTTTCTATTTATTGTTTAGAGGATAAGGGTGATATAGTTTCTTTTGTTTATGGAAAGGTGTTTGTTTTGGGTAAGGGCTCTAGTATTAATGAAGCAAGGGTGATTGCGATTCGTGAGGGGACATTGTATAAACTCTATACACCTCTAACTCATGCCCTAGTTCACTTAGAAGTGAGTCCTTCCAAACTATGTCATAAAAGGTATGGACACCTTCATTATAAGAAATTTTCATGTCTGAGTCAAATGGTCAATGGAATCCCCAAAATAAAGGAATATCATGAGGGGATTTGTAAGGGTTGTGTTCTATGCATAATGTAAAGAAACCATTTTCAAGTAGTGATACCATATCTAGGGAAATTTAAATCTCATACACTCGGATGTATGTGGAGCTATGGTTGTAAAGTCTCTTGGTGGGCATCAGTATTATGTAACCTTCATTAATGATTACTCAAGTAAGAATTGGTTATACCTCCTCATGAACAAGGATGGGGTATTCAAAAAGTTTTAGGATTTCAAGAATTTAGTGGAGAACCTAATGAGATAAATATAAAAAATATAAGGTCAGACAATGGTGGAAAATACACCTCTAAAGAGTTAATAGCTTTCTACAAGGAAGAAGGAATCAAGAGGGAGCTCATTGTTCCCTATAATCCTGAACAGAATGGTGTGGCAGAAAGGAAGAAACGTACTATTGAAGGATGTGTCAGGGCTATGCTACATGATCAAGATATCCCTCAATGCCTATGGGGAGAGGCATGCATGAAAATTATCTATTTACAAAATCAAAGTCCTCATAAGATTCTTAACAAAATGAATCCAGAAGAAGCAATTACAGGAAATAAGGCAAGTGTGGATCATATTCAGATATTTTGGGTGTCCTGTGTATATTCATATACCCAAGGACAAGAGGAAGAAGTCATGTCCTACTTGTCTAAAGGGAATATTTTTGGGATATAGTGCTTCGTCAAAATAATATAGAATCTATATCAAGGAGGATCGTCAAATTGAAGTGAGAAGGGATGTCATATTTGATGAGCGCATAACTTACAAGAAATCAAGGGATATTCCAGTTGAATTTGATGAAGAAGAGATACCTATATTTGAAGGTATCTCTAGGGATAATGATGCTCAATAACCAAGACTTGATCAGGAAGATGTTGGAGGTACTTGTGACCCTATACAACAAGTAATTGTTCTATAAAATTAGAAGAGGCATGTTTGGCTAAAAACTACTCTTTAAGATGCAACATGTCATACAACATCAGGGACATCTAGGGAAAGTAAGAGACCAAAGAGATGTTTTGGATATGCTGCATACATGACAAGGCTTATTGAAATGGAACCTTCCTCATATGGAGATGAAACTAAACATCAAGAATTAAGGAATGTTATGTAGGAAGAATACCAGTCCATAATGAAGAATGATGTCTGGGAGATTATCCTTAGGCCAAGTGACAAATCTACAGTAACTTCAAATTGGATTTACAAGATAAATACTGCTACAGATTGTGGCATAGACAAATACAAAGCAAGTTTTGTAGAAAGAGGATTCTCGTAGAAGGAAGGAATTGATTATGAGGAAACCTTTTCTCCCACAACTAGGTAAACAACAATATGATCACTTATTTCACTAGTTGATACTATGGGTTGGAACATCAATCAAACGAATGCCAAGAAAAATTCCTGAATGGGACCATTGATGAGAAGGTTTACATTGAGCAGCCTCAAGGATTTGAAATAAATCATAGGAAGACATATGTCTGCAAATTGAAGAAATCTTTATATGGCTTAAAGCAAGCACCTAGGGCTTGGTATGCTAGGATGGATGCATATCTATTGAGACTTGGTTTTACCACGAGCACTACAAATCCTAACCTATATATAAGGGTAGTCCAGGATGAACCAATTATCATACTCTTGTATTTGGATGATCTACTAGTTACAGGTGTAGAGTATCAAATTTAGGAATGCAAGAAGCAATTAGCAGCATAATTCGATATGAAGGATCTTGGGATTATGCATTATTATTTGAGACTAGAGGTATGGAAAAATCCAAGAGAGTTATATCTTGGTCAAGGTAAGTATGTGATCAAGATGATTCAAAGTTATGACATGATAGATTGCAAGCCTATGATGACTCCTATTATTACCAATTTAGAGAAGTTGAGGAGTTTAGAATCTATTCCGGTGGATCCTACTTGCTACAGAAAATTGATTGGGTCCTTAATGTATCTAGTAAATACTAGACTGAACATTTATTTTGCAGTAAATTTCCTAGATGGAATATACTAGAACATTCCCCTGGAATATACCTTCTCATATGGTGCGCTTGTGTATAATTTTGCTGCACCTAGTTCTCGTTGCGTCGCGGTTCCATTCCAAGTGCTAGGTTTCGTTGATAACCCGTTGGTCCTCCTCCCTCGTTCGCATGGAAAACTATGGTTTAAATATATGTGGGTCAACAACATTTACTAACTCGCCAGTTGGGCGGACCTGTTGGTGCGTGTACTGTAGTTCATTTGGGAAGCAGGGGTCGCGAGTTCAAACCCGACGTACCCCTATATATATGTTTTATTTCATAATAAAAAAAATATTTAAAACTGTCAATTGTAACCGCGTGGTCTAAAATATAACACCACAATAACCAACCTTCGAATGCTACCACTTGTCGATTGACCGTTGATTTTTAACAAACTATTACCACAATACTTTCCTATTGGGCCAATTGACCCCATCCTATGTGGCACAATCTAATTGGGCCAATTGACCCCATCCTATTGGGCCACCTAACCGCTGCCAAGTTTGGTTGGGTACCGCCAAATTTGGTGGTCTTTGCCAACTATAGCAGTGTCGCCAAATTTATCTAACACCCTGGTAGTTTTGGCCGAAGTCTGCCAAATTTAGTTACTAGTTTGGAAAGGCCGCTAATTTGGCGCTGCCCAAATTTATCTGGCGACAAATAATTCCTATCATTTTTCCAAGTTTAACCATAATTTTGACTAAGCATGACTTCTGCATATGAACTAAGATTGAGGTATCGTTTGCGTCTTTAGCTTCCTTGTGACGAGATCTTTGATCTGGTATGAATTTTGTTGCACTCCGAGAAATTTTATTTTTGGGCCATTAGGGATCAACCTGGATCATAATTGAAAATATATATATATATATATATATATATATATATATAGATTGTAAGTTCAACGTTGAGGCTACATCATGGTAATGTCCAAGTATAAGACCAGACTAGGGTGGGAAATTGAACTGGTGAATTAACATATAGGAGTGCCTTAATAGTGCACTCGATCACTGATTATCCAATACCTTGTGGACATTTTATTAGTATATTTTAAATACAATTTTCTTTTCTTTTATTTAAATACTATAAAAATAACGAATTCCAATGACATGACTAGCCACGATGATACCTAATGGTCGATGGTTTGACATGCGTTAAGCTCCTAGTGGCTATGGATATGGACAAACGAAGGGTGTGTTGGAAAAAGCCTCTCCTTTAGGAAAATAGGCTAGGTGAGGAGCAGGGTTGGAATTTGGATTCCTCTTTACTTGTTAGACATATTTTATTTTTGATTTTTTGGGTTTCTATGTTTCCCCTCAAGGAATGTAATGTTTGAAATTTTGGTCTTCAATGATAATGAATTCAAATAACAAGACTAGCCATGAAAATACTTGTTGGCCGATGGTTTAACATGCGTTGATCTCCTAGTGGCTATGGACATGGACTTACAAAGGGCAGGCTAGAAAAAGACACTCCTTTAGGAAAATAGGTTAGTAGAGGAGTTGGGTTGGAATTTGGATTCTTATTTACTTGTTAGACATTTTTATTTTTTTTATTTTTTGGGTTTTTATGTTTCCCCTCAAGGAACATAATGTTAAAAATTTTAGTCTTCACGAGTCATGTTTTGATAATAATTTTTTTTTTTTTTGTTAGTCAAAATTTTATTCCTGGTTCAAAAAATGGGTACATCAGTAGAAAAATGTAGGTAGTCTCACCCCGAACAGGTTTGTTGACTCTTACTATCAGCATATGACAGTGAAAGAAAAGAGAGACACAATCCACAATTTAAGAGGTCATAGGCATTAGTAGAAAGACAAAACATATAAAACACATGTATCCATGCTAGTCGTTAGAAGTGATGGAGGCCGAGTTGTCTGAAGCTATTCCACGAGGCGATAGAGGATTGAAGGAGCATTGGACATGCTCATCGAAATGGGCCATCCAGGCCTCCAACTTCTCAACCTTATCAAATAATTTTTTTTGGCCTCGCGAGACCACCACTATAGGCTCCCAGACATGACACTGGAAGTAATGCATTTTTTTCAAAGTGGCAATCAATTCAGCATGGTCCTCATACCTTACCTGCTCTGAGGTCTCCAGACGTTCCCTAAATTATTGGATCAAATCTCAACATCTCTCAACAAAAGAACCTTCTCATTTCCCACGACCACCATGACGAACTGGCATACGAAGCCCCGACACACGACACCCATAAAAGTTGTGATGAGTCGAACCCCCATGTTGCTGAGCAAGAGAAGTCTGGCCTCCATAATCCAACTCTAAGCCCTCACGTAGACAACCCCGAGTTGCAGGTCCTGCATGGCGTTAGCGCCCCAACCATTCACATCCTCTGTCGCACGTTGCCACGTGACTCGATCCACCACCACTCCGACCACCCTGAACTAGGCCACCACTGCCACTTGCCATCTCGAGCCTAGGCCAAGACATTCCATCTCTAGAACCTCTTGCAACGGGCTTCACGTGGATGAAGGAACAGCCCGAGCAAGGAACGAGACCCATGGTAGTCTCCCCGACACCAATGGAACTATTAGAGGACCACCCACCCAAAACCTCCCGAGCTGCCCACACAGGAGGAAGCACCACCCGCTTTTGATGAACCACCACCCACCACCATGCACAGAGCACAAAATACACCTAAATAAAACCCGTCACGATCCAAAAGCTTTCCCATCCCCTGAGACGATTTCTCATAAGCCCCACTAGCAAAATCTAGAAACATTCACTCCAATGGCTCTGCCCAACATTATAGAATTCTGTAAGAGGGTCGAAGAGATACACAATTACTCACCCGATCTCGAAAAGACTAATGACCACCCATCCTAGACTGAAATCGTGCAAAATGAAATAAAAACAACAAAATATCACCCCAACCAGGCGACCATACCCAATTTTCCTTGTAAAATCACTGCGTCGAAGCCCAATTCAGAAATTGACAACGAAGCACTCTTGAAATCAGGGGAGAGAACGTCGACAATGAGGTCGCCCCTCTCTCGGACAGGGAAACCTCTGCAACTACCGCCTCTTCTCACAAATCCCACACCACATACGTCATTTCTCTCGCATACACTGATTGACTAATGAACACCCCTGCCACCCTCCATAAAATTCAGTCGCTCTCCACCACCCTCGAGACCCAAGGTGACATGAAAACTCACACGTCGGTCATTATTCTCTCCCGTACTCAAGGTGTAATGGAAGGGCGGGGAGGTCGGCTCGCCCACTTGTGGCCACACGCCTAACATGGACGCCGACACGTTCCCTTGGGAACACCATCCTCACTATTCCTCACCCCCATTGGGGAATGATTTGATAACAAATTAACTCTTCATTAATAAAGGTTTGATTAAATCCTTCAATAAATGTTAAAAATTCAAGAGTGATGTTTTGGTAATAAATTAACTCTTCATTAATAAAGGTTTGATTAAACCCTTCAATAACACTTATGTTGATTTTTTTTACATATTTATCATAATAAAAGAAAACAAAATGACCATAATACACAAATGACTTATTGAATCTTAAATCTTGGTTTGAAATTGAATGGGACACTCACAATACAATCTTCATAACCTCGAAATGACCCTGAAGTATGATGCACTAGTAAGAACTTATTATGAACAATTATATTTTATCTTTGTACCATAATAATGAAAAATCATAATATTACAAACAAAATCAATAAATATTATAAGATAAACTCTAAATATTATAATAATTTTCTCCAAAAATACGAGAAAGAAAGAAAAAAAAAAGAAAAAAAAAAGAAAAAAAAGAAAAAAAACTTTTATTCACAACTTTTATTCACAAGCATATTCTAGATAAAAATTAATTTTAATGCAAACTCGAAAATCACTGTGATTTTCATCTACTGGGAAATATATTATCACAAGCTTAGCTATTCTCATTACATGAATCTTCTTAATACAATAGACATTTTTTTTTTTTCAATAAAACTAAAAGAAAATGTGAAAGTTCGATATTTATAAGTAAATGGTTAATAAACTTTAAAATACCTAATAACTATATTGTTAATAACATGCAATGCTTACTATTAAAAAATGTTTATAAAAAATATAAAATAGTATCAAACTCCCTATTAAATAATTTGCATAATTATTTAAAATATTTTCTTAGTAGGTTATGAGTTTCCATACAAAATCATCTAAGTCCATTCAAAGACACGAAATGTGGTACACGTCAGTGGATTCTTACTCTCTAGTAGATATAATGTCTATCCAAGAAACAACATTGTTTGATATTTTAGCAATTATGTGTATATCATATTTGTTTTCCAATTTGATTATCCTATGGCATCGAACTATATACACTCTAGAGAGCTATGCAAAATTTTGGTTATTCATAGAATTCTCGTCTTGTTGATACCGAAGTTCCTAATTTATTGCAATACTGAGCATTAATCTTACTTTGGTTATTGGAGTGTTTCTCATATATCCATTATTTCCTTTCCTTCCATTAAGAAAGTCATTGAAGATAACATTGTAGTGGACGTAATGCACAATGTGTGAATCATGACAAAGTGACTAGCACGACTCAAAAGCTGTGTGAGAGTTAAACTTACAACTTGAACAAACTATAAGACCCTTGAAGCCACACTCCAACTTGAGCACTATCACTTTTAAGCAAGGTATACAAGGTTCTTAGGGATAGATTATTTACAAGGTCTTGATTTTTATTGGCCTAATCATTATTGTATTGTCAACAATTTGATATGTACAACTGAAATAAATAAAATTTGTATATGAAACTAAGAATAGACAGATACAAATTTATTCTACACATTATCCTAATTGGTGAAACAAATGGGTTATAAATCCCTAGTTTACAGATTAAGTTGTAGATGAAGGGCTCCATGAGGGTTTTTTTTCTCACATTTTTGTATCCTTCTTGAATTAAGCAAGAGATATCCAACAATCTATCAATTGCAATGGCTTATAATATAAGTATTTGTGCTTTTGTGTTTATTTCCCCGATGTTGATAGTATATTGGAAAATTTTACCCATAAGCTTGTCTCATTATTTAACAAAAGAAACATAAATATTAGGACTATTGTAACACCCTCATCCCACATCTACTGAAGTAACCAACCAATTGGGGTAAACATGTGGTGAGAGGTTACTATGATAATATTTGACCTCTTAGATTACCTGAAGGAAATGGAACCGACGAAAACACATCATACAGACCTTCCACATCAACAACAGAACTCACAGGAGCTAACCAAACCACTCATCCCTCTAGCCCTTTGGTCCCACTAATATTTCATGAAGAAAACCCCCTCGACCCATGCATAGGCGTGCATCCATGCATCTGGGAGGCTCTGGGTGCATGCATAAGCCTGCGTGCCCGCGTCGAGGGACTAAATTTCCCATAACTGTACTTGTGGTCGTGGGATTTAAGGCACTTTTTCAGGCCTAGAGTCTAGGCCACTACCCATAACTCAATGAAAAGTTCATAAATGAAATAACATAGTGAACCAATGATGTATTTGTAAAAAATATGACAAGACCTATACTGGACCCCTACTAGCCATGACAGGAATTTCATCAAACATATCACAAATATGTAATCTACAGGTGTAAACAACATATATGAACTTGAGGGTCTCATACTTATTTGAGAATTTCTAAGACACATTGTTCCCTTACATCATTAGCTACAGTATCATCTATTATATCATAGATATATTATTTATTCATTTACAAACAAAAACTTGAGGAGATACATACATCATCACTGTAAGAACACATGCTCACAAAAAAAAATAACAAGAAGAAGAATACATCAGCCATAGAATCCACATATAAAACAATACATTTACATATATAAAGCTAAGGAAATTAATTTCTCATTAATGAATGTAGAAACCAATCGGGGATGGGAATACCACGTTCCACCCAACCATAAATTGGTTAAGCCAAATCTCTCTTCAACCAATCATCCCCGTTCCATATTCCAAGAATGAATGTGGGACTCATAACTGAACAAAAAGAACCAAAAAATCATGGATGCTGCCGGAGTTCTCCACCTACATCGTGAGGAATTTTCATTGCCTCCTAGCCTCTCAGGCTTTACCATAATCCACAGTCTGATCTAGGGATCATTAGGCCCTACACCGAGACCCACTCTCCAAGCTTTTCTATACATCCCATCCCTGGACTATTAGGCCCAACAAAGAGCGATCCACCTCTTGGATTTACTGTATATCCCGCCATTCACCAACAGGGATTCCTAGGCCCACCAAGGCACACAATCATGGAATTAACGCAACCCACAGTTTGGTTCACGGGTTACTAGGCCAATATCTTTACCGTGATCCACAATCTGGTTCAGGTACCACTAGGCCATGTTTTGTACATTTCGGAGATCCACCTCATTCAGCTTCAAATCCATCCGGCAATCCAGCTCAACCAAAGTATGAGAACCCATCTCATCAAGGCTATCCGGAAATGGAAAGGCTAGGCTGAAAACACTTTCACACCTGGAAAAAAGCATGCCATGATAGAAGAGAACCACATGTAATACCATGCTTTCCAGATGTAGAAAGAAAATCGCACATGCAAATCAATACTCGCAATTAATCTTGTTGTAGCTTCTTGATCTTGTTCTTCCTTGCTTGATCATTCCCTCTTCTTGACTTCTTTTCCGTTCTTGCTCCAATGCCAAAGTGCTCCAAGGAAACTTGAAGTGTCCAAGAATTATAGAGAGAGAGAAAAAATAATGAGAGAGCTCCAAAACTAAACTGAAAAAAGGTACCAACTAATCCTCATAAGACTTTGTATTGACGAGGCCTCTATTTTCTTCATTTTCCATTATTTTCCATCATTTTCCTCCTCACATGGAACCTATGACCTTTCACCTCCATTTTCTCCTAATTTCCATTATTTTCGTAAACAAATGTGCCAAAAATCCCATTTTTCCTTTCCAAAGACTTAGCCATTGCCTTTTCCAATTTCCTTAGCCATAATAAACCAAATGAACACCCACTAGGATGCTTTTTCCCGACATTCAGCTTAGAATACGTGTCCCATCAACCGTGGGTATTATTTTAATTTTTATTACATGGAATTTTCACCAGGGATGTTACAAAAACCTCCCCCTTGGGGGACACCATCCTCAATGTTCAATGACACATATACCTCAACAAAACCATTGGAAGACATACTGCTCACGGAGATTTATATCATAGATTGGTGCAGTATTTACAATAATCGGCCTATTGAAGAACAACTCATCATGAAAAGATAACAACATGATAACTATACTGACTTGACACCCATACCATTTATTGGACCTTTATAACATAGCTCATGGTGGTATTTACATCTATACACATATGTACACATACCCAGTGATCACATCAAAACATATATCGAAACATCACCAAAACATGCACCAAATATATACCAACATCACACCAAAATTGCTTTGCCTCAACCAGCAAACAAGGAAGGATACATAGCCCACATATGATATACCATCTCCCATGTAGCTTCATTGGGCCCAAAGTGCTTCCATTGCACTCTAAATTTCTCTATTGCTCGATTACAGAGCATGATCACCTTTTTCCGCAATATACACTGAGGCTCCGTCTGGAATTCTCCATTTGGCTCCACCTGCAATACAAACCATTCAATCACATGATAAACATATTTAATCTACTTCTTAAGCAATGATATATGTAAAACATCATAGACCTTCATTGTGGAAGGGAGTGGAAGTCGATAGGCTACTGGTCTGATCCTCTCAATAATCCTGAAGGGTCCACAAAACTTTGGTGCTAGCTTGGCACATGCTCCAATATGCAAGGAGCTCTTCTTGGGCTTGATACACAAGTACACATGTTCCCAAACCTGAAAATCCTTAAACAACCTATTCCAACAAGCATAACTCTTCTGCCTATCCTGCGCTGCTTTCAAGTTCTTCTTGATCAGCTGCATTTCCTGCTCCATCTTTGCCAACATGTCTGGTCCAATCAATACCCTGTTAACCAGATCACTCCAGCTGATGGGAGTGTTGCAATTCCACCCATACAATGCCTCAAATGGATTCATCTATAATGATTTGTGGTACCCATTGTTGCAGGCAAACTTTACCAACGGAATATACTCTTCCCACTTTCACTGTTGATGCATCACATACATCCTCAACATATCCTCCAATATCTTATTGACCCTCTATGTCTGTCCATCTGTCTATCGATGATAAGGTATGCTAAAGGCCAACTCGGTGCCCAAACCTGCAAAAAACTCTGTCCAAAACTTGGAAGTGAAATTTTCATCCCTGTCAGACACAATCTTATTTGGGACACCATGAAATTTGACCACATATCTAATAAACATGTTTTCCAAATTTCTAGTTGAGTATGTAGTCTTCACTGGAATGAAGTGTGCAAACTTTGTCAACTTTTCCACCACAACCATGATGGAATCATGCTGTCTAGCTGTTATGAGAAAACTTGTGATGAATTCCTTGGAAATGACCTCCATTTCCACTTTGGAATTGAAATCGGCTGTAGTATCTCACGTGGATGCCTACATTATTCCTTAATCATATGATAGTCCAAACACCTAGCTACAAAATATGCCACATACTTCTTTAGATTCGGCCAATAATAAAACCTATTCACTGTAGTTAATGGCGTCTGATAGCTTGGGTGACCCGAATATGGTTTCACGTGAAAATCCCTCGAGATCATCTTCTTGAGCTCATTGATGTCTGACACATATATCTTGTCTCTAAATCTGATCAATCCATCTGTTTTGAGATGGTAGTCCACATCATGTACACCTTCACATGTACCTATACCTATACTCTGCTGCAACCTGTGCACAATCTCCATATACCTTACATCCTGTTGACCTACCTACAATATCCTATCCTATAAATATGTCCCATAGGAGCTCATAAATTCCATGTGATTTACCTCTATCCACCTTCTAAGAGAATTTATGACCTTGTTCTCCTTTCCATTGATCTACCTGATCTCTAAGTCAAACTCACTGATCGTGGCCAACCATCTAGCTTGCTTGGCATTGAGATTCAACTTGTCAAACAAGTACCTCAACCTAATGTGATCACTCATCGATACAAACCTCCTACCAAGAAGATAGTTCCTCCACATATTCAGTGCATGGATGATCATTGCTAGTTCAAGATAATGTGTTAGGTAGTTATGCTCGTGCTCATTTAGTTTTCATGACTCATAGCATACCACTTGTCCATCCTGCATAAGGACCCCACCAAGTCCTCTCTTGCAAGCATATGTACATACTACAAACTCTTGTCTGGATTTGCAATTGTTAACACTAGAGCATGTGTTAACAACTGCTTAAGTTTCTCAAAACCGACCTCACACTCCTCTGTCCAATCAAATTTCTTACCTTTCCTGTACAATGATGTAATAGGATAAGAATTCTGTGAGAATTTCCTAATGAACCTCATGTAATAATCTACCAATAACATAAAGGATATCACCTCATCTACATTCTTAGGAGCTACCCACTCCATGATGGACCTTATCTTTTCTGCATCTACTACAATTTCCTCCTTGGACACAACATGTCCCAAGTAATGTACCTCAGTCCAGAAGAAATCGCATTTGGTGATCTTAGCATACAATTGATGCTCTCTCAACAATCTCAACACTGATACCAAATTCTTGACATAATCTTCCTCATTTTTAGAATATACCAATATTTCATTAATGAACACAATAATAAACTTGTCTAAGTAATGATGCAACACATTGTTCATTAAACACATAAATGTAGTTGGGGCATTATTCAGACCGAATGGAACAACAATAAACTCGTAATGCCCATACCTGGTCCTAAATGCAGTCTTGTAGATGTCTTCTTCTTTGATGCGTACTTAATGGTATCATGATCTCAAGTCGGTCTTATAGAACACTGCTGATCCCTTCAACTAATCAAACAAATCATCAATCCTTGGTAATGGGTACCTGTTCTTGATGGTCACTTTGTTCAACTGCCTGTAGTCAATGCACAATCTGAGAGTACCATCCTTCTTCACAAACGATACTAGTGCACCCCATGGAGATACACTTGGTCTAATGTATCCCTTGTCAAGCATCTCTTTCAGTTGTAGCTTTAATTCTACCAAATCAAGTGTACTCATCCCATAAGGTGATTTTTATGTTGGAGCTACCCCTAGTGCCAAATCAATAGAAAAATATACCTCCCTAAGAGGTGAAAACTCTGAAATATCTCAGGAAATGCATCCTAAAACTGTTGTAAAACTGGGTACCTGGTCAAAACATCTGCATCCTCAACTTCCTTACCCTTGTCACTAGAGAGAAATGAACTGCAAATAGCACACACCCTTTCCTGCGACTACATGTGGCTTGCATAGCTGTCACCATCCCAGTTGATGTGGATTTATTATTTCCTTGTAAGGCTCTTGGTTCCCCATTTTCATCCAAGCACTCAATGGCTTTGGCTTAACAATCCACCTTGGTCCTGTGAAGGTATAACAAGTTCATACCCAATATCATATTATATGACCCCAATGGCAACATGTTCAAGTTCATTGTTGTAGGCATACCATTTAACTCAAATGCACAAGCTCTTACCCAATAGTGAACTCTTTTCTTTGTACACGTAGCCAATTGTACTAACCAAGATTCTGCATGAATTTCCTTATTTAATCCACACTTATCCACCAAGTCAAAAATAACATATCTATAATTAGATCCAAGGTCAATCAAAATAGAAATAACTTAATCACAAATCTTATCGTCCATCTCAATGATAAATTCCTAATGCTTTGCATGCTTATTGTCCACGGCTGCATAAATGCAAGGAATGCTATCCCCAATAGTCTGTGCCTCTTGTGCACTATATATCTTAGGCCTACCACCCTGATTCTACGGACAATATCTCCTAAGGTTCTCCTCACCGCATGTCCAACACTCCAACCTTCCAGTACCACTACCTTTATGTTTATGTTTTGATCCATGTCCATGTCTAGTTGCATTAAAATTCTTTTGCAGTGGCACGTTTTCTTTCTCCTCTACATTTTGAGGCCTTGCTCTCTTAGGCCGCCATTTACCTTTACCTTTTTCCTTCCCTTTCCATCCTTGATGAGATTCATTCTTATGCTTTGACTTTTCATAGAAATGCTTCAATTTATCAATGACTTCCTCAAGTGACCGAGACTCATCATACTCAATTCGATCTCTAAATGCTAATGGAAAAACACTGACAAATCACTAGAATTTATGATCTAAAATTGATTATTAGTTAATGTTGTGCTAATATCAATTTCAGAATTAACGTGAAAGTGCTTTGGTTTGGTTATCATACAAGGGGCCATACAAGTGTTTATGAGTGACAATTCATTAAACTTGACGAGATTAAGTGTATTTCATGAACTTAAAAGAATGGAAACTCAATGTTTAAAAACAACATAATAAAACACCTCAAGCACAAATAACAGAGACAAATACACAAGTTTTTGATGAAGGAGTTCACCCCTCCTGGGCTACATCTCCTTGGTCCAGCTTCATAGTGTGGGCCTTTGTATTAGCTTCAATTGTGAAAAAGTGATATTTACAGTCTCCTGTTGCCTCTGCAACCTGCTCCAATGGCTCCAAAACATCAAAATATACTAAGAATGGCTCTTCCTGAGCCGAAATTGGTCAAAAATTGTCTCAATTATGGCAAAACCAAATTTTTCTAGTTTTCTCCACTAAATCTAGATGTCTGCCAGTTTAATCCACTAAAGGTGGAGCTTCTGTCGAATCTGGCGAGTCCGCCAAAGGCGTCGCCAAGATGAGAATGTGATTAAGTTAGGATAAACATGTGTTTAAGTGGGGTTAAGCACATTTAGTGCTAACCCACACTTATCCACAAACCTTGGATGAACGTCATATAACCACAGATTACATATAATAAATATCGACTTAGTCGTATTTAAAACTTCGTCAGTTTAACATCAATAACCACGAGTTAATGTAATTAATACGTATTAATCCTCCTCTTAAACTTCCCGTCGAAATGTTTTCTTAGCCGTTGGTCTTGGGCACCTTAGTCATATGTGGGAGGGGGTTGGCCCCCTCTGAACCCCCATACTCCATGGCAATACACATTAAGCAAACGCGAGATCCATAGTGGTTAAGGAACATGGTGGTAGGCGAGGTGGTGAGGTGTTGGACTGTGGTGCGGGTGGTCGTGGGTTCGACCCCGACCACATATTTTTGTTGAATGTGAAAAGCCTAATCCAATAGTTAAAAATTTGGATAATATATATATGTTGTATTGTGCCCATTCGACTATGGTTTCGGACTTAGATCGAACTTTGTGTAAAAATTGATAATGCGCCCAACTTGACCTTGCAATTAAAAATCATGCCAAACAACCTTGACATGGGGGGGGGGGGGGCACGTGGCAACCTATGAATACACCACGTGGCCCTTCCCCATTGGCCTAAAATTCACCGTTAATAAAATAATCCACCATTAATAATAATTCCAAAATTAGGAATATGAGACAAATTCAACTTCCCCAACAAACATTGGCGAATCTGGTGATGACACTTGTCACTGTGTCACTCACTGAAAAATGGAGAATATTCCCTAAATATTCTTGAGGTGCTGACTGGACTGCCAAGTCATCAGTCTATCACTGTTTTGCATAATTTTTACCTGTTTGGGAAAATGAACAACAGACCATAACTCACTCATACGAACTCGGATTTTGATGAAACGGGTTGCGTTGGAATCTTTGTGACAAGCTCTATCTGGTCGTTTAGGTTTGAAGAATTTCTGAGCACTTTATTTTTTTTAGCTAAATACTAACCTCCTAATCAATTTAGCCTTCTCATATTTAAGATATGGTACATACCTCAATAGCTCCAGGTACTTGGTCATGTACTCTTCATCTGTCAATGACCCCATATTTTGATCATAAAACTCTTTTGCCTTGTTATCATATTAACTTTATGACAAGTACTTCTTCCTGAAAAACCTCTTGAACTCATGCCAACTCAAGTCCTATGTCCTGATGTATCTGACTTGCTTCACATATTCCCACAAAATGTGTGCTTTACCTTTCAAGCTAAAGATAACAATTATGGCCTTCATATTATCAGTCTACTCATGCAACTCAAAGAATTTTTTCATCGCAAGTATCCAAGCTTCTACATGTGATGGTTTCTTCAAGTCTCCATCAAAAGTAGGTGGCTTTTATTTCTTAAATTCATCAGGAAAGTATCCCATGTCACTCCTCCTGTAAGGATGATAATGATGGCGATCATGATGTATATCCGAACCAGAACTAGAATAGTACATGTACTCATCACCACTCCTATCTAGAGTGTCCAACATCCTACCATCTCTCACTGTTTCAACTCTATTTGACTTGTGTCTACCAGGAGACATGCTGCCATATGCCCCATTAGTTTCTTCCTCCTGCCCATGGTTGATCGAAAGTGGCCCTTGTCGCTGCAATTCTGACAATATTTGAAGAAGTATTGCATCAACCTCTGCTTGTTTCTCGTGTTCTTGTATGATCATGTCATTGTCTTCCTTAAAAGTCCTTATTTCTTCCTTTAAGCTTCTCAATGTGTTTTCCAAATGAGAAGAGTCCACCACGCTACTCGTTGTAGTCTACCATCTTGCTATTCATTTTGATCTTTCTCCTGCAAGGCATAATATGTCAGCTAAACCAAATCATAATAAACCAATGTACCTTAGTATAATTTGGGAAGGATAGCTCATATGAAATATCATCCAAATCAACATGATACATGTATAAACATAATCATAACAACATATAAACATATAACAACTAGGTGTTCCAACACATAACATCATTCTCTCTAGAGTCCAATCATCATTGCATGACCATATCGCTACACATACTATGACCTCATGCATAACGACATCAACCATACGAATGTGCATGGAAAAAAAAAAAACATAAACATAGATGATACACAAGCGTACACACGGACAACTCACAAACATAAAAAAACAATACTTGTAACAACAGGTAGAAACATGTAAGCAGGCATAAGAGAATGATACATGTAGCAACATATAACAACATGTAACCCAACATACACTCATGACGACACACTTCCCAACAACAACATCCTCTTTCACATGACGACAACGCTCTAACCATGACCGCTACCATGCATGTGCAAGAAGCACATAGACCACAAGGATGAAAACACATGTGCAAACGACATGATTGCATGACCAACACACCACCCATCTAGTCCAAGGGGTGAACCATGCTCTGATACCACTGTATAACACTCTCATCCCACATCTATCCAAGTAACCGACCAACTGGAGTAAATAGGTGATGAGAGGTTATCATGATCAGATTCAACCTCCTAGATGACCTTAAGGAAATGGAACCGACGAAAACAAATCACACATGCCTTCCATATCAGCAACAAAACTCCTAGGAGCTAACCCAACCATTCAGTTCTGTAGCCCTTGGGTCCCATTGAAATTTCACGAAGAAAACCTCTGAACGCATGCACAAGTCTGCATCCATGCGTCTAGGAGGCTCTGGACGCATGCATAATCTAGCATGCCTACGTCCAGGGACTAAATTTCACAAAATTGTGCTTGCGTTTACGAGATTTAAGGCACTTTTCAGGTCCAGAGCGCAAGCCACTGACCAAAACTCAATGACAAGTTCAGAAATGAAATAACACAACGAAACAATGATGTATTTACAAAAACTATAACAAGACCTAGAATAGACCCCTACTAGCCATGACAGGCATTTCGTTAAACATATCACAAATATGAAATCTACAGGTGTAAACACCAGATCTAAACATAGGGGTCTCATACTTATTTGAGAATTACTAAGAAACATTATTCCCTTACATCATTAGCCGTAGTATCATCTATTAGGTCATAGATACAATGTTTATTCAATTAAAAATAAAGACATTAGGAGATTCATATATCATCATTGTCAGAATACATGCTCATAACTAGCAAATTAACAACAAAAATACCATGAATACATCATCCATAGAATCCACATATAAACCAATACATTTACACATAGAAATCCAAGGAAATGAATTTCTCATTAATCAATGTAGCAACCAACCGGGGATGGGACTACCACGTTCCACTCGACCATAGATTGGTTGAGCAAAATCTCTCTCCAACTAATCACCCCCATTCCATATTCCAAGCATGAATGTGGGAATCATAACCAACCAAAAAGAACCAAACAAGCATGGATGCTACCAGAGTTCTCCACCTACACTGTGAGGAATTTTCACTGCCTCCTAGTCTCTGAGGCTTTACCGTAATCCACAGTCTGATCTAGGGATCACTAGGCCCTACACCGAGACCCACTCTCTAGGATTTTCCATACATCCCATCTCAGCACTATTAGGCCCAACGGAGAGCGATCCACCTCTTGAATTTAGCGTATATCCCACCATTCATGGACAAGGATTCCTAGGCCCACCGAGGCACACAATCCCGAATTTTCTGCAACCCACAATATGGTTTAAGGGTTACTAGGCTGGTGGCTTTACCGTGACCCACAATATGGTTCAGGTACCACTAGGCGATGTGTTTTCCATTTCGGAGATCCACCACACTCAAATTTGAATCCATCCGGCAATCCATCTCAAGCAAAGTATTAGAACCCATCTCATCAAGGCTATCTAGAAATTACAAGGCTAGGCTGAAAACATTGTCACACATGGAAAAACCCATGCCGTGATAGAAGAGAACCACATACAATACCATGAATGCCAAATCTAGCAAGGAAATTACACATGCAAATCAATACCTACAAATAATCGTGTTGTAGTTGCTTGATCCTGTGCTTCCTTGCTTGCTCCTTCCTTCTTCTTTAACTTCTTTTCCTTTCTTGCTCCAATTCCAAAGTGCTCCAAGAAAACACTAAGTGTCCAATAATGAGAGAGAGAGAGAGAGAGAGAAAATAATGAGAGAGCTACAAAAATGAAATGGAAAAAGGTACGAATTGATCTTCATAAGCCTTTTTATTGATGAGGCCTTTATTTTCTTCATTTTCCATTATTTTCCTTCATTTTCCTCCTCACATGCAACCTCTTACCTTTCACCTCCTTTTTCTCCTAATTTCCATTATTTTCATAAATAAATGTGCCAAAAATTCCATTTTTCCTTTCGAATTCCTTAGCCATTCCCTTTGCCAATTTCCTTAGCCATAATAAAGCAAATGAACAACCACTAGGATGCTTTTCCCAACATTTAACTTGGAATAAGTGTCCCATAAACCATGGTTATTATTTTAACTTTTATTACTTGGAATTTTCACCAGGGTTGTTACAACTGCATGCCAATTAGGTATCACGAACCCACTCCATTACCAGTTGATATGCAATGAAAGAACCTAGAGGCTAAAAATCAGGAGAGTTATTTATTCCTTTTTCTATTTAGAATCACCTTTTTAACATGGACGTATAGAATAGGGATATCACTTTTTGACCATCTTCCTTGACTATGTCTCCCTTTTATTTTAATAAAACTATTGACTACCCTCCACTTTCCAGTAACATAGTTAGCCATATAATACAACCTAGCATATCCTTTAATGACATCATTATTTTTTCAAGATTTTTTATTTTCTTTTAATAGATATCATGCTTATTACTTAATCACTAACCAAAATATATTATTCACTATCCTTGACTTTCCAATCACATAGTTATCCAAAAAATAAAACTTAGCATGTCCCTTTGATGAAACCATTTTTTCTCAAGATGCTTCCTTAATATTACAACAGTGAACATCCAACACTTATCAGAAGGTGGAACATTGCTTACAATATAAGTCACCTTTCCCAGCTTAAAAACACCTAGGAAGAACAAATCCCCTTCCTTGATAGTGAGCCAAGCACTGATTGTGAGGATTGAAAGGGATAGAGCAGGCCCCACTTTCACCGATCTAGCTCCATAATTTAAAATGATTTCAATTAAAAAGTTTTAAATATTTACATTAGGCCACTATAATCTAAAAAATAAAAGAGGGAAAATACCCTAGATATTAACATGCTTGTGAGATTGTACATTCATTTGTTCTTTATTCCATTAGAATATGCATATTGGGAATAAGAAATATGTTTCTTGTCCTCCATCATTTACATTAATACTTACATAGGGGTGGTGTAACAAATGACATACAAACCACATAAAATAACAATAACTTTAACAGGAAGTACATAGAGAAAAAATCAACATTTTTGTGAGGGAAGTAAGTGGATGAATTCATTGTCGCCAATCAAACACAAATGAAATACAAAGTAGTCAAAACAAAGTAGATGATCCATGTAATGCAGTCAATTTATAACTCAAGATTATATTTCAATATTTTTTCCAAGTATTCCTACTAAAGAGTTAGTTTTTTACTAAGAAGTAGGTTAACTAAGTACATATAATGCACCACACTTCATCAGTTTACAAACCTCTGTTGATAATTAATGCAAACAATTTAAGACATTAAATTGACTAAAAATTTTGGCACCATTACCGGGGAAGTGTAATTAGGTAACCTAATTTCTTACATCTAAAAAAAACAATGATATGCGTAGAGAAAGAGACTCTAGGGGCAGATTCATGGCTAGAGGCAAGATTTTAAGCCCTACAACACAACTCACTCCACCAAGACTAAGAATTGATACACCTCCATGTCAAATTCATATTCCATATTTCACTAGCCATAGATTTCCTAAAGTTCTAAGGTCAGAAATCCAATTAGGAGGATCTCCTACTTCATCCACTGAGATAGTCTTAGAGGAAGAAGATCTTAGATCTCCAACAGGAGGAGTAACCTTTTTCACTTCTACAGGGGAACATATTCTGGCTGAAGAATTAGAAATCCCTAGTGGAGGGGAAGAAGAAGAACCTTTCTTCAACATACCATTGATAGAGGAACCAGAGGAAGACTAGTTAACCCTGCAGGTTGAATCTTATATAAGCTTTGCAGAATATATAATGGCAAGAAGAGGAGAAGAAGGAGGAGAGGGAGAAGGATAAATTCTAAATGAGAAAATGTAATATTTGGAGGATGTAGAGGTAGAGGAGGAAGTAGAGGAAATGTAGAAGGAGGCAGAAGAAACAGGTTAATTGAGATTTCTTTTGGATTCCCTATAGTTGATGAGGATACAAATGCTACTATGAAAAATATCTCACCTTCTGTCCTCCCAACTTTTCATGGATTGAAAAATGAAGATCCTAAAACCTTTTTATTTGAATTTGAAGTCTTGTGCAGAACTTATGATTATCTACAAGAATCTCAAAAACTCAAATTGTTTCCTTCAACACTGAATGGAGTAGCTTTGAAATGGTTCAAGAGTTTAATCACTCAGTCTATTAGAACATGGGATGACATGAAAAGAGAATTTCTAGAAAGGTATTTGGATTATTGCATACCTATCAATCACAAGGATGAAATGTTTAAAATGATGCAAAAAGAAGATGAAAATTTGGAGGATTTAATTGAAAGATTCAATTATAACATAAAAAGAGCAAAAATGGAAAATTTAGATCAAGACACTTTACAAGCTCTTTTGTTGAAAAAAATTAGAGATGAGTGGATAGACATCCTTAACATGATGGGGAAGGGGGATATCTCTAAATTTCCATTACCTGACATTGGGGAATTATGTATTCATCTCTCAAGAGGAAAATAAAAAATTGGGAAAGGTCCAAGAGATCCTTCTTTTGCTAGGGTAAAAAAATATGCAACTTGAACAGTGAGTAGGGCAGAAATTGGAAACATACTTGATGAATTTAAAATAGAAATTTTAGGGAGTCTTAGTGAACAAATAGACACCCATAAATTACAAAACAAGCAAAAATCCAAGACTGATGCTATAACTATTTTCTATCCCAAATTCAGAAAGAAGCATGCTTTAAGAGAATGCCCTCTTGATGCAAAAGTCATAGAGACCTGTGTGATTTGTTCAGAAAACCATGAGACGAAGAGTTTTCCTTCAATTCTCGGTCTTAAGGTTGTTTTTCAAGAATAGACAGCTTCAAATCCTACATAATATCTTTGTTTAGTCTCTAGAAGACCTTGTAAGGGGTCACAAAATCAAGGTTTTAACAACCAAATGTATAATCAACCCCCACCAAATTGGAATTCTTTGCAGCAACCTTGGCCTCAACCTCAACCTCAATCTCAACCTTGGGCTCAAGGAATTAAAAATCCCTATTTAAGATTCTCTCATTAATATCAGTATCCTCCATCATATCCAAACTATCCTCCCCAACATATTCCTCAACAAAATCAACAACCCCAACTCCAAAACCAAAACCAAAATCCACAACTCTCACTATCATTCCCTCAGAGACCAAATTGGTTCCTTGCCCAACCATTACCAAACCCCAAAAACAAAAATGCTCAGAATACCTATATGATAGAAGGAAAAAAATTTCCAACCTACATGATTACTCCTCTAGATATTAATGATGTCTACCTTAGATCTGGTAGGATATTTGAAAAGAAAAAGCCTTTTGTAGTCATTCAAGAACAAGACAATTCTGAGGAAGATTCTCTACAGCCCAATAAAAGTTTTGAAGAAGGAACATCTCTTCAAAACCAAAATTCTGAAAATGAAAAACAAAAAGAACCAATAAACTTAACTCATATCATAGAGTAGCCATTAGTATCTACTTCTACACCTTCTTTTCCTGAAATATTACAAGTTGATAGAGGGGTAGAAAAACATATTATGTTGCCTAATTATGATTTTCTAGATGAATTGAAAAATGTTTGTATCAAAATCCCTTTGTTACAAACCATCAAGGAAATTATAATTTTAGCTAAAACAATAAAAGAGTTGAGTATGAAGAAACCAGGAAGAAAAACAAAAGAAATAGAAAGTATTTAACTTGTAGGAAAAATAGCAAACATAATGATGGGAAAAATAACTATTCAAAAATATTTAGATCGAGGAAGTCCAGTTGTAAAAATACATATCAATGGAGTTGAAATTCCAAATACATTGATTGATTTAAGAACAACAATCAACATCATGAGCAAACAGACCATGGAACAACTCAAGCTTCCTAATCTTCTTTATATATCTACATTACTGCAATTAGCAGATAGATCTGTAATCAAACCAGATGGTGTGTTAGAAGATATTTCTGTGTAATTATATTCTTTGGAGTACCCTGTTGATTTTATGATTTTAACCTCCAAGAACAATCTAGGAGGACATCCACTCAGATTAAGAAGACCTTGGTTGGCTACATCTGATGCTTTCATTAGCTGTAGGTCTGGTGACATGTATTTTTCTAATCGTAACTCAACTAAGAAATTCACTCTGTATCCTCCATCAAGAACAATCGCAGAGATAGATGATAAAAAATGGATTTATGATGAGTATGATATACAACCTCTCTTTACTATTTGACCATTAGTGAAGATAGTCAAATATTAAATACAATAGAAAATTATGAATCATCTCCAGAATATGAACATGATCAATTTCAAGAAAAATCCAATATTGAATATTTGTCATCTAGGCATATGTCTCTTTATTCTATGGAAGAATTTGGTAGCTCTACAGTCGAAATATTTCCAAGGAAAACTTTGAACATAAACAATAACTTGGAAAAATTACAATAGGAAAAGCTAATCAAAACATTACAACAACATTCTTCTGCATATGCATGGGAATACACTGACATGAAAGTAACTAGTCCTAAGACTTGTATATATCACATTTACATTGAGGAAAATTGCAAACCTATCAGACAACCTCAGAGAAGAATGAATCCAAATATTACGGAAGTTGTGAAAGAGGAGTTGCAAAAATTATTAAATGTAAACTTCATTTATCCAATTTTAGACAGTTAGTGGGTTTCTCCTTTAGTGATTGTGCAAAAAATAATGGTAAATGAAGGGTATGCATTGATTATCAAGAATTGAATAAAGCTACCCTAAAAGATCATTTTGTTTTTCCCTTTATAGATCACATGTTAGATACATTAGCAGGTAAGAAGTATTTCTCATTCCTGGATGGTTTCAGTGGTTACAATCAAATTTAGGTAGTACTTGAAGATCAAGATAAAACCACATTCACCTATCCATGGGGGACTTATGCCTACCGAGTACTTACTTTTAGATTGTGCAATGCACCTGCAACATTCCAAAGGGTAGTACTAGGATTTTTTTCTGATCTAATACATGATTGTGTAGAGGTGTATATGGATGAATTTACAGTTTATGGTAATACATTTGAAGAAACTTTAGAAAACTTGGAAAATGTTCTTAAAAGATGTAAGGAAGCAAACCTTTCACTAAGCCATGAAAAATGTTTCATGATGTTTACAAAAGGGATTGTTTTAGGACATCACATTTCAGGAGATGGAAATAAAGTTGATAAATGTAAATTTGAAGTCATCTCCAAGCTATCAATTCCAAGTTTCCAAAAATATGTTAAAAGTTTTCTAGGATTCACAGGGTATTATAGAATATTTATAGAAAATTTCACCAAAATAACATCCCCACTCTTCAAACTACTCAACAAAGATTGTGAATTTAGTTGGAATCCTGACTGCCAGTTAGCATTTGAGACTTTAAAATAAAAATTTCTGAAGCACCCATCATAAGAGGGCCAAACTGGAAACTACCTTTTCTGATTCCAACAGATGCTTCAAATATAGCTCTGGGAGTTGTATTAGGACAAAAATATTTGATCCCCTATGCCATCTATTACACAAGCAAGAATTTGACTCTCACAGAGTTAAATTACACTGTAACTAAAAAGGAATTCTTAGCTGTTGTTCATGCTATCAAAAAATTTAGACATTACATAACAGGCTATGAAACCTTTGTTCATACGAACCACTCTGCAATTAGGTATTTAATGAATAAATCTATTACTAATGGCAGAGTTACAAGATGGTTATTGCTTCTGCAAGAATTCAACATTACTATTCTAGACAGGCCTGGAAAACAAAACACAGTTGCTGATTTCCTGTCTAGAATTCAAAATATCAAAGATGACACTCCAATTGAAGATAAATTTCCTGATGAATATCTTTTTGTAGTAACTACTCAGACCCCTTGGTTTGCAAATATTGCCAATTACTTAGTTACAGGAAAATTACCTTCACATTTTCTTTGTAAAGAGAAAAGAAAAATCATTCAATTAAGTGCAAGATACTCATGGATTACTAATGACTTGTATCAGACATGTCCATATCTCATTATCAGAAGATGTGTTTGAGAAGATGAAATGCCTGAAATTCTTAAAGCATTTCATGATGAACCTTGTGGTGGAATTTTTGCTGACAAGAGGATAACCTATAAAATCCTTCATTTAGGATATTATTGGCCATCCATCTTCAGATATGCCAAAGAATATGTCAAAAGGTGTGACAGTTTCCAAAGGGTAGGGAAAACCGTTCCTTCAAATGAAATGCCATTACAAGCTCAGGTACTGATTGAACCTTTTGAAAAATGGGCCTTGGATTTTGTTGGACCTATCAATCCTCCATCTAAAAAAAATAAGTATATTTTGGTATGCACTGATTATGTCACTAAATGGGTAGAGGCTAAAGCATTACATTTTGCTAATGAAGGATCTGTAGTTAATTTTATTTTTGAGGATATCTTCACTTGTTTTGGTGTTCCAAGAGAAATTGTAACAGATCAGGGGACTCATTTTACATCAAAGGTGGTGAAAATGCTCGTAGAAGATTACAAGATCAAGCACAAAAATTCTAATCCTTATCATCCACAAGAAAATGGTCAAGTTGAATATACCAATAAGGTGATTGAAGGAATTCTCACTAAGACTATTCATCTACACAGAAGAATTGGACAGAAAGGATTCCTGAAGCCTTATGGGCCTACAGAACTACATGGAGGAACACAACAAGACATACTCCCTATGAACTTGTTTATGGGAAGCAATTCATGTTCCCTATAGAGTTTCAAATCGGAACCTTCAAGATGGCAGTCCAATTGGGACTTGATTTATCAGAAGCACATAAACATAGACTGGAGCAACTCAACGAGCTAGATGAAATCAGACAAGATGCAATTTAAATAACTAGTATAGTCCAGCAGCAAAGGGCTAAATGACATAATAAGTATATCAAAGAGAAGGAGTTTCAAGCAGGGGATTGGGCACTTTTGTTCGATTCAAAATTAAAGGATTTTCAAGGAAAGTTTCAGACTCATTGACATCCTATATTTTCCAGGAAAGTTTCTGACATCCTATATTTTACAATTTTCTATAATAAGTAGTGACACAAAAACTACATTAATATTTGCAGTTCATAATCTGCAAATCCTTTTTATTTTACAATTTCATTCCATTACACTCCATTGTCATTTTACAATTTCATTCCATCACACTACACTGTCATGTTACAGTTTCATTCCATCTCACTCATTCCATAAGTCATATTTCACTTTCATTCCATTTTCTTTACTCATTCCATTTCATATTCATGTTCCATACTTCAAAAGTACATTCTGCAACTGAGTATATTTTGTAGCTGATTATATTCTGCAGCTAATTTGATTTTGCAGCCACTTTAGCAGTTCTGACATGATGATTGCAAGGGATTGAAGGATTATGTTTTGAAGACCAACATGCTAAAAAGAGTACCTAAGGATCAACACCAAAGTAAATAACAAACGAAAAAGTTAAGTTCTAAAGTTAAAGTAAAAAAAAAATATTTTTAATAGCAAGGTTAAAAACATGAAACATGTATAATATGAACATTCATATGTTTCCTTGACAACTCATCATTTGATTTGATTCCAACCTTCATCATACTACATATCAGAAATATTTTCCGTATAAAGTTGCATAACGGTCCATCATTAATACCCTCGTCGATGACTAATGATCATGATCTATGACGTGACATACTTGTCCACGTCTCTCCAAGTTCCTACCATCTATTCATTCTTACAAACTCTCCATAACCCTCCATCAGATCCACAACTAATTCATTTCCATAAAACAGAGGGGTAGTTCTGAAGGTTGAAAGAACTATGCGTAGTAGAAGGATGGGATTAATTGTTAGATCAAAACGAGTTGGAGCAAAATACATGGAAGGATACCCACAAATGAAAGAATTGTTACAGAAATCTGGATGGATTAGGTTCATAGAAAAATTCAATGGTTTTCATAAGGAGATTACAAAATCCTTTGCTCGATCTTTTGATGAAACCAAAGTAGAAATTAGGGATATCAAATTTGCAGTGACTGAGTCATTCATGGCTGAGGCTACAAAACTTCCAAGGAATGGTGAAATCTGGTTCAAGAACAAGGAGATCCATAATTTATCATGGAAGGTGATACTAAAAAACCTAGGTATGGATGTCTCTGTTTTTCGAAAAGGAATCCCCAGTTTAGTTCTTAAAAGTAAATGAAGGAACATGCTCTTGATTTTATAGAGATTTATAACTTGTGAGTGAAGGTTTGGTTGCATGTATGCCTATCATATCCGTTTACTAATGAATTTCCTAGAAAATAGTGAAATCAATCTTCCTTTCTTTCTGCTAAATAGTTTAAGAAGGATGACCTCAAATGTACAAAAGAGAATACAATTCATATAGACCACCATGCATCATCATGGGTTGGTAAAGATATTGATTGAGTTTCACTTAAAAAGTATAGGAGATACCTGCGAGGATTTCCTTGTTAGGAATCATTTTCAAGAACCACTAGAGTCACCACCTAAGGAAGATAATGTCAGTAGAAGCAAAAGAAACAAGACTGATATAACTATTGAAAATAAACCTGAAACCTCATTACAGAAGAATGATGAAAAGTTAATTTATGAGGAACTGACAGAAATCAAGAAACAAATCAAGACAAGAGGAAAGAAAAGAAAAGAGAGTAAGGATACAAATGAGGGGAATGAAAGTCCAAAACTAAGAAGTAGCTCTAGAATCCGAGGTACCATGAAGAAGATATTATCAAAAGGGACATAGCTTATAAATATAGATGAGGAAACCCCAATACCATCACCTGTTAATATCTCTCTTGCACACAGTCCTCAAAATTCTCCTTTTTATCATCTAGAAGGAAGTCCCAACAGAAGATCTCCTAGCATAGACCCAGTTCAAAGACAAATATATGATTATGTAGAATCATTCGAGAGGAGAAGTGCCTCAATGAACCTAGAAACTCTTGTCAATCCACAATAACCTTTAATTGATGCTCTTAAGCAGGATATTTATGAATTAGAGATATTGAACAGACATATCAAATAGGAGAATGAGACCTTGAAGGAGCAAAACAAATTGGACAAGGAAATTCATTATAATACCATTCTGCATCTAGGATTTTGGTATAATAAAAATAGGAAATTGAAGAGGAAGAACAAGTTATTGAACAAAGCAGTTATTAACCTCAAGTTCAAGCTTCTTATGAGAAAGATCCAGAATGACAGTCACTTCAAATAAGAACAAAAGAAGGAAGTTGGATGTGCTAGCAGAAGGATATGAGTAAATGCAGTAGGGAATAAGAACTCACATTTTTGGCAAACTACATGAGGACATGCAATGATTTTGCAGTGGGGGTATGTTGAACCTTAGAATTACCCTCTCTTTAACAATTTTTCTCACTTCTTTCCATCACTTTCCCATAATATCACAGACCCCAATCAATGAAAAATGTTAGGTTTTGTCTTAAGGATGCATTAAAATGATTGCTATATTATATTTTCATGCTCTTGCTATTTGGATAAATTTTTGCAATTTAGCTACATAATGTAGCCTATTCTGCAGTTAACTGTGGATTCCGTAGCTACTCTCATGGTTTGGGAGGTTCTAGGTGTCAAATGAATAATTGGACCATATGGGTGTTTCTAGAATCATTCCTACATGGATTCTATCATATTCACTCGGTCCAGATCGACAGAAAAGCGAGCCTAAAATCATGGTCAAAGATGGAGTCAAAGGACGCTATCTGAAAGTAGTAGGACTCGTGATTTTCTCTTTCATAGCAAATCAAGAGTCCAACAGTCCTATTTCAATTATAATTCGAATTAGCCACCTATAGCTAGTTTAACTCATAAACAATTATGTAAATTTTGTTTAAATATCGGTTGCATAGAACCGAGAACACAGTTAAAAATTGAAGTGTTAAACTCAGGCTTTTTGTTGATACTATGTATTCAGACTTCATTTTATCATAACACAAAGTTCATGTTTCCAATGAGTGATTAAGTGCATCTTTAACTAGCTAAGCAATCCAGCCAAATCAGTTGCAGAGGGCCCCTACACTGGAGGAGGTTTTTCATTTATGTTTTTAATTCAAATTCTAATTACTCTGTTTTCAGCAAATCTGTTTTCTTGTTTGGTTTATGCTTCATTCTAGTTTTTGATTAATAGCATAGTGATAAATCACAACTGTGCAGCCTTGCTCTTCTAAGATGTTTCTTGGAGATAGAAAGCTCTATTTTCAAATTGAATTAAGACTGAAGTGATAAGTATACACAATTGCTTAGTTTTACTATTTTGTCATTCATCTCTTTAGAATAGAATTGTCAATGACTGTGTCAACAGATGTTTCCAAAAGCCATTTAAATATGATGATCCTAAACTAAATGGTTAAATGTCTCATTCATACAGTGGTTGAATTTACTTTGCAGATTGTCATTTGCTTTTTAGGAATTTAAAGACTAAGGCATAGTTGACTTCTCATATAGCATCTCAAGAAGTTAACACTTCACATTTGAATGTTGTAGAAAAGTAAAATATACATTAGTTGATTTTAGTTAGTCTTACATGCTTTCATATTTTGTTTTCAGATCCTCACTTAATTGCAAGCACTAATATTCGTGAAAGTCATTCTAAAAGAGATTGATTTAATCATGTTTCAAGATTGAATGGTTTAGTGTTAATGAGTGCAATTACTGAGTTACCTTCTTGCAAACTTTACTTAATTTTCTAGTTCACTAGGTATAATTGGTTACCTATCACTATCTCAAGAACATCACAGTTCATAATTGAATATTGAAAGTAACCAAACACACCTTATATGTTTTCATTGCATTCTTTGCTTACTGTTCTAGGAAATTAGAAGATTAAAATACAAACAGTTACTTAACATCATCTCAATAAGGTCATACCTCATAATTGAATGCTAAAGTAACCAAAAGTACATTAGTTGTTTCATTTTCTACTTTTACTTAAGACAAGCATTGTAGTTTTCAATCTTAGTTTTAGAATTAGATTCATGGATTAGGACTAATGATCAGACAAGATAGATTCTTTGTTTTCCAAATTAGGTTCTAACTAGCCCATAGTTCTTGGTTTATTTTTATGAAAATTAGATTAACTTAGGAGCACTTCCTTTTGTTCCTTCTTAAAATCCAATAGATTCCCTTAAATATTTTGATAGTCTTAGATTGAACATTATTAGACAAGCAAATAACAACCCCCCCCCCCCCCCCCCCAAAAAAAAACAACATAAAATACAAAACAACAAAGTAAGAAGTAGATCAACTAAGCACATACAGTGCATCACACTTCATCAGTTTACAAACCTCGGTTGATAATTAATGCAAACAATTTAAGACATTAAATTGACTAAACATTTTGGCGTCGTTGCCAAGAAAGTGTAATTAGGTAACCTCATTTCTGACATCTAAAAAAAAACAATGATATGCGTAGAGAAAGAGACTCTAGGGGAAGATTCATAACTAGAGGCAGGAGTTTAATCCCTACAACACCACTCACTTAACTAAGACTACGAAGTGATACGCCTCCATCTCAAACTCATATTCCATATTTCACTAGTTATAGAATTCCTAAAGTTCTAAGATCAAAAATCCAATTAGGAGGATCTCCTACTTCATCCACTGAGGCAGTCTTAGAGGAAGAAGATCCTAGATCTCCAACATAAGGAATAACCTTTTTCACCTATACAGGGGAACATATTCTCGTTGAGGAATTAGAAATCCCTAGTGGAGGGGAAGAACAAGAACCTTTCTTCAACATACCATTGATAGAGGAACCAGAGGAAGAGCAGTTAACCCTGCAGGTTGAATCTTATATCAACTCTTAAGAGTATATAATGGCAGGAAGAGGAGAAGAAGGAGGAGAGGGAGAAGGAGAAATTCTAAATGGAGAAAATGTAATATTTGGAGGAGGTATATGTAGAGGACGATATAGAGGAGGAGGTAGAGGAAATGCAGAAGGAGGCAAAAGAAATAGGGTAATTGAGATTTCTTTTGGATTCCCTACAGTTGATGAAGATACAAATGCTACTATGAAAAATATCTCACCTTCTGTCCTTCCAATTTTTCATGGATTGAAAAATGAAGATCCTGAAACCTTTTTATTTGAATTTGAAGTATTGTGCAGAACTTATGATTATCTACAAGACTCTCAAAAACTCAAATTGTTTCCTTCAACACTAAAAGGAGCAGCTCTGAAATGGTTCATGAGTTTAATCACTCAGTCTATCAAAACATGGGATGACATGAAAAGAGAATTTCTAGAAAGGTATTTGGATTATTGCATACCTATCAATCACAAGGATGAAATGTTTAAAATGATGCAAAAAGAAGATGAAATTTTGGAAGATTTAATTGAAAGATTCAACTATAACATAAAAAGAGCAAAAATGGAAAATTTAGATCAAGACACTTTAAAAGCTCTTTTGTTGAAAACAATTAGAGATGAGTGGATAGACATCCTTAACATGATGGGGAAGGGGGATATCTCTCAACTTCCATTACCTGAAATTGGGGAATTACGTATTCATCTCTCAAGAGGAAAATAAAAAAATGGGAAAGGTCCAAGAGATCCTTCTTTTACTAGGGTAAACAAATATGCAACTGGAACAGTGAGTAGGGAAGAAATTGGAAACATGCTTGATGAATTTAAAACAGACATTTTATGCAGTCTTAGTGAAAAAATAGACACCATTAAATTACAAAACTAGCAGAAAACTGGGACTGATGCTTTAGCTATTTTCTGTCCCAAATGCAGAAATAAGGATGCTTTAAGAGAATGCCCTCTTGATGCAAAATTCATAGAGACCTGTGTGATTTGTTCAGAAAATAAAACCATGAGACCAAGAGTTGTACTTCAATTCCTAGTCTTAAGGTTGTTTTTCAAGAAGAAACAACTTCAAATCCTACATAATTTTTATTTTTTATTTTTTAGAAGACCTTGGGAGGGGCCACAAACTCAAGGGTTTAACAACCAAATGTATAATCAACCCCCACCAAATCAGAATTATTGGAAGGAACCTTGGCCTCAACCTCAACCTAGATCTCAACCTTCGGATCAAGGAATGCAAAATCCCTATGGAAGATTCTCTCAATACTATCAGTATCCTCCATCATATCCAAATTATCCTCCCCAACAAATTCCTCAAAAAAATCAACAACCCCAACTCCAAAACCAAAACCAAAATCCACAACTCTGACTATCATTCCCTCAGAGACCAAATCAGTTACCTGCCCAACCTTTACCAAATCCCAACAATAAAAATCCTCAGAATACCTATATGATAGAAGGAAAACAATTTCCAAATACATTGATTGATTTAGGAACAATAATCAACATCATGAGAAAACAGACCATGGAACAACTCAAGCTTCCTAATTTTCTTTATGCACCTACATTACTGCAATTAGCAGATAGATCTATAATCAAACCAGACGGTGTGTTAGAAGATATCTGTGTCCTTAGATTCTTGGGAGTACCCTATTGATTTTATGATTTTAACCCCTAAGAAAAATCTAGGAGGACATCCACTCATATTAGGAAGACCTTGGTTGGCTACAACTGATGATTTCATTAGCTGTAGATCTGGTGACATGTATATTTATGATGGTAACTCAACTAAGAAATTCACTCTGTATCCTCGAGCAAGAACAATCACAGAGATAGATGAAAAAGAATGGATTGATGACAAAGATGATATACAACCTCTCTTTACTATTCTAGCCATTAGTGAAGATAGCAAAATCTTAAATACAATATAAAATTATGAATCATCTCCAAAATATGAACATGATCAATCTCAAGAAAAATACAATATTGAATATTTGTCATCTATGCAGATGTCTCTTTATTCTATGGAATAATTTGGTAGCTCTACAGTCAAAATCTTTCCAGGGAAAACTTTGAACATAAACAATAACTTGGAAAAATTATAACAGGAAAAGCTAATCAAAACATTACAACAACATTTTTCTGCATATGCATGGGAATAGACTGACATGAAAGGAATTAGTCCTAAGAATTGTATACATCACATTTACATTGAGGAAAACTGCAAACCTATCAGACAGCCTCAGAGAAGGATGAATCCAAATCTTAGGGAAATTGTGAAAGAGTTGGAAAAATTGTTAAACTTCATTTATCCAATTTTAGTTAGTCAGTGGGTTTCTCCTTTAGTGACTGTGCCTAAAAAGAATGGTAAATGGACAGTATGCATTGATTATCGAGAATTGAATAAAGCTACCCTAAAAGATCATTTTCCTTTGCCCTTTATAGATCAAGTGTTAGATACATTAACAGGTAAGAAGTATTTCTCATTCCTGGATGGTTTCCGTGGTTACAATCAAATTTAGGTAGCACCTAAAGATCAAGATAAAACCACATTCACCTGTCCATGGGGGACTTATGCCTATCGAGTAGTTCATTTTGGATTGTGCAATGCACCTACAACATTCCAAAGGGTAGTACTAGGATTTTTTTCTGATATAATACATGATTGTGTAGAGGTGTATATGGATGACTTGACAATTTATGGTAATACATTTTAAGAAGCTTTAGAAAATTTGGAAAAGGTTATTAAAAGATGTAAGGAAACAACCCTTTCACTAAGCCATGAAAAATGTTTCATGATGTTTACAGAAGGGATTGTTTTAGGACATCACATTTCAGGAGATGGAACTAAAGTTGATAAATCTAAAGCTGAAGTCATCTCCAAGCTATCAATTCCAAGTTTCCAAAAAGATGTTAGAAGTTTTGTAGGATTCACAGGGTATTATAGAATATTTATAGAAAATTTCACCAAAATAGTATCCCCACTGTTCAAACTACTCAGCAAAGATTGTGAATTTAGTTGGAATCCTGAATTCCAATTAGCATTTGAGACTTTAAAAGAAAAATTTTCTGAAGCACCCATCTTAAGAGGGCCAAACTGGAAACTACCTTTTCACATTCCAACAGATGCTTCATATACATCTCTGGGAGCTGTATTAGGACAAAAAGATTTGATCCCGTATGTCATCTATTACACAAGTAAGAATTTGACTCCCACAAAGTTAAATTACATTGTAACTGAAAAGGAATTCTTAGCTATTGTTCATGCTATCAAAAAATTTAGACATTACATAATAGGCTATGAAAACTTTGTTCATACAAACCAATCTGCAATTAGGTATTTAATGAATAAATCTATTATTAATGGCAGAGTTACAAGATGGTTATTTATTTTTCAAGAATTCAACATCACTATTCTAGACAGGCCTGGAAAACAAAACACAGTTGCTGATTTCCTGTCTAGAATTCAAAATATCAAAGATAACACTCCAGTTGAAGATACATTTCCTGATGAATATCTATTTGTAGTAACTACTCAGACCCCTTGGTTTGCGGATATTGCCAATTACTTAGTTACAAGAAAATTACCTTCACATTTTATTTCTAGAGAGAAAATAAAAATCATTCAATTAAGTGCAAGATACTCATGGATTACTAATGAATTGTATAAGACAGGTCCAGATCTCATTATCAGAAGATGTGTTTGAGAAGATGAAATGCCTGAAATTCTTAAAGCATGTCATGATGAACCTTGTGGTGGACATTTTGCTGACAAGAGGACAACCTATGAAATCCTTCATTTAGGATATTATTGGCCATCCATCTTCAGAGATGCCAAAGAATATGTCAAAATGTGTGACAGTTGCCAAAGGATAGGGAAACCTGCTCCTTCAAATGAAATGTCATTACAACCTCATGTACTCATTGAACCTTTTGAAAAATGAGCCTTTGATTTTGTTGGACCTATCAATCGTTCATCTAAACAAAAGAAGTTTATTTTGGTATGCAATGATGATGTCCCTAAATGGGTAGTGGCTAAAGCATTACCTTTTGCTAATGAAAGATCTGTAGTTAATTTTCTTTTTGAGGACATCTTCACTCATTTTGGTGTTCCAAGAGAAATTTTAACAGATCAGGAAACTCATTTTACATCAAAGGTGGTGAAAAGGCTCGTAGAAGATTACAAGATCAAACAAAGAAAGTCTACTCCTTATCATCCACAAGCAAATGGTCACGTTGAATCTACCAAAAAGGTGATTGAAGGAGTTCTCACTAAGACTGTTCATCTACACAGAAGAGATTAGGCAGAAAGGATACCTGAAGCCTTATGGGCCTACAGATCTACATGGAGGAACACAACAAGACATACTCCCTATGAACTTGTTTATGGGATCAAGTAATGTTCCCTATAGAGTTTCAAATCAGAACCTTCAAGATGACAGTCCAATTGGAACTTGATTTATCAGAAGCACAAAAACATAGACTGGAGCAACTCAACGAACTAGATGAAATCAAACAAGATGGAGTTCAAAGGACTAGTATAGTCTAGCAGCAAAGGGCTTAATGGCATGATAAGTATATCAAAGAGAATAAGTTTCAAGAAGGGAATTGGACACTTTTGTTCGATTCAAAATTAAAGGATTTTCAAGGAAAGTTTCAAACTCATTGGCTTGGGCCATATGAGATTGAAAAGTCTTTGATAATGGAGCAGTGAAGATAAGGACAATAGATGAAGAAAAAGTACCTCTTCTTGTGAATGGTCATAGATTGAAAGTATATCATAAACTACTTTCAAAAGAAGATTTTGTCAAGATATTTCAAAATAATATTGATATGAAGTTAGTGAAGAAGAATTCTTCTTCACAAACTTAGCTTTTATTTTTCCTACATTCAAATACATCTATATATATATATATATATATATATATATATATATATATAAAATAATAATAAAGTGTATAAGTATGAAAACCAATAAATGATTGGCATACTTATATAGAAAATACAGGGTGAAAATCAGAGATTTCTGACATCCTATATTTTCTAATTTTCTGTAATAAGTAGTGACACAAAAATTACATTCATATTTGCAGTTCATAATCTGCAAATCCATTTTATTTTACAATTTAATTCCATTACACTCCACTGTAATTTTACAATTTCATTCCATCTCACTCATTCCATAAGTCATATTTCACTTCCATTCAATTTTCTTTACTCATTCCATTTCATATTCATGTTCCATACTTCAAAAGTACATTATGTAGCTGATCACATTCTGCAGCTGAGTATATTCTACAGCTGATTCTATTCTGCAACTAATTTGATTCTGCAGCCACTTCAGCAGTTCTGACATGATGATTGCAAGGGATTGAAGGATTATGTTTTGAAGACCAACATGCTAAAAATAATACCTAAGGATCAACACCAAAGCAAACAAAAATCGAAAAGGTTAAGTTTTAAAGGTAAAGTGCAAAAATTTATTTTTAATAGCAAGGTTAAAAACATGAAACATGTATAATATGAACATTCATATGTTTCCTTGACAACTCATCATTTGATTTGATTGCAACCTTCATCATACTAGATATTAGCCATATCTTCTGTATAAAGTTGCATAATGGTCCATCATTAATACCCTCGTTGATGACTAACGGTCATGATCTATGACGTGACATACTTGTCCACATATCTCCAAGATCCTACCATCTATTAATTCTTACAAACTCTCCATAACCCTTCGTCAGATCCGCAGCTAATTCACTTCCATAAAACATAGGGGTAATTCTGAAGGTTGAAAGAACTCTGCATAGTAGAAGGATGGGGTTAATTGTTAGTTCAGAACCAGTTGGAGCAAAATACCTAGAAGGATACCCACAAATTTAAGAATTGTTACGGAAAGCTGGATGGCTTAGGTGCATAGAAAAATTCAATGGTTTTCATAAGGAGATTACAAAATCCTTTGCTCGATCTTTTGACAGAACCGAAGTAGAAATTGAGGATATCAAATCTGTAGTGACTGAGTCATTCATGGCTGAGGCTACAAAAATTCCAAGGCATGGTGAAAGATGGTTCAAGAACAAGGAGATCCACAGTGAATCATGGAAGGTGATACTCAAAAACCTAGGTATGGATGTCTTCGTTTTTAGAAAAGGAATCCCCAATTCAGTTCTTAAAAGTAAATGGAGGAACATGCTCTTGATTTTACAAAAAATTATAATTTGTGAGGGAAGGTTTGGTTGTATGTATGTCTACCATATCTGTTTACTGATGAATTTATTAGAAAATGGTGAAATCAATCTTCCTTTCTTTCTGATAAATATTTTAAGAAGGATGGCCTCAAATGTGAAAAAAAGAATATAGTTCATAGAGACCACCATGCATCATCATGGGTTGGTCAAGATATTGATTGAGTTTCACTTAAGAAGTATAGGAGATACCAGGGAGGATTTCCTTTTTAGGAATCATTTTCAAGAACCACCAGAGTCACCACCCAAGGAAGATAATGTCAGTAGAAGCAAAAGAAAGAAGACTGATATAACTATTGAAAACAAACCAGAAACCTCATTACAGAAGAATGATGAAAAGCTAATTTCCAAGGAACTGACAGGAATTAGGAAACAAATCAAGACAAGAGGAAAGAAAAGAAAAAAGAGTAAGGATACAAATGAGGGGAATGAAAGTCCTCCAAAACTAAGAAGGAGCTCTAGACTCTGAGGTACCATGAAGAAGACATTATCAAAAGGGACAAAGCTTATAAATATAGATGAGGAAACCCCAATACCATCACATGTTAACATCTCTCCTACACACAGTCCTCAAAATTCTCTTCTTTATCATATGGAAGGAAGCCCCAATAGAAGATCTCCTGGCATAGACCGATTTCAACAACAAATATATGATTATGTATAATCATTGGAGAGGATAAGTGCGTCAATGAACTCAGAACCTCTTGTCAATCCACAAGAACCTCTAATTGATGCTCTTAAGCAGGATATTTATGAATTAGATATATTGAACAGACATATCAAACAGGAGAATGAGACCTTGAAGGAGCAAAACAAATTGGACAAGGAAATTCATGATAATACCATTATGCATCTAGGACTATGGTATAAGAAAAATAGGAAATTGAAGAGGAAGAACAAGTTATTGAATAGAGCAGTCATTAACCTCAAGTTCAAGATTCTTATTAGAAGACCCAGAATGATAGTCACTTCAAAGAAGAACAAAAGAAGGAAGTTGGATGTGCTAGCAGAAGTATATGAGAAAATACAGTAGGGAAGAAGAACTCTCATTTTTGGCAAATTGCATGCAATAATTTTGCAGTGGGGGTATGTGGAGCCTCAGAATTACCCTCTCTCTGATAGTTTTTCTCACTTCTTTCTATCACTTTCCCATAAGATCACAAACCCCAATCAATGAAAAATGTTAGGTTTTGTCTTAAGGATGCATTAAAATGATTGCTATATTATATTTTCATTCTCTTGCTATTTGGATAGATGTTTGCAATTTAGCTACAAAATGCAGCCTGTTCTGCAGCTAACTATGGATTCCATAGCTAATCTCATGGTTTGGGAGGTTCCAGGTGTCAAATGAATGATTTGGCCATATGTGTGTTTCTAGAATAATTCCTACATGGATTATATCCTATTCACTTGGTCCATATCGATAGAAAAGTGAGCCTAAAATCATGGTCAAATATGGAGTCAAAGGACATTATCCGAAAGTAGTAAGACTCTTAATTTGCTCTTTTGTAGCAAATCAAGAGTCCAACAGTCTTATTTCAATTATAATTCAAATTATCCACATGTAGCTAGTTTAACTCATAAACAATTATGTAATTTTTCGTTTAAATATCGATTGCATAGAACTGAGAACACAGTTTAGAATTTAAGTGTTAAACTCAGGTTTTTTGCTGATACTATGTATTTAGACTTCATTTTATCATAACACAAAGTTCATGTTTCCAATGAGCGTTTAAGTGCATCCTTAATCAGCTAAGCAGTTCAGCCAAATCAGTTGCAGAGGGCCCCTGCACTAGAGGAGGTTTTTCATTTATGTTTTTTGTTCAATTTCTAATTACTCTGTTTTTAGCAAATCTGTTTTCTAGTTTGGTTTATGCTTCATTCTAGTTTTTAATTAATAGCATAGAGATAAATCACAATTGTGCTGGCTTGCTCTTCTAAGATATTTCTTGGAGATATAAAGCTCTGTTTCAAACTGAATTAAGACTGAAGTGATAAGTATACACAATTGCTTAGTTTTACTGTTTTGTCATTCATCTCTTTAGAACATAATTGTTAATGACTGTGTCAACAGATGTTTCCAAAAGCCATTTCAATATGATTATCATAAACTAAATGGTTAAATGTCTCATTCATACAGCGGTTGAATTTACTTTTCACATTGTCATTTGCTTTTTAGGAATTTAAAGACTAAGGCATAGTTGACTTCTCATATAGCATCTAAAGAAGTTAACACTTCACATTTGAATGTTGTAGAAAAGTCAAATATACATTAGTTGATTTTAGTTAGTCTTACATGCTTTCATATTTTGTTTTCAGATCCTCACTTAATTGCAAGCACTAATATTCGTTGAAGTCATTCTAAAAGAGATTGATTTAATCATGTTTCAAGATTGAATGCTTTAATGTTAATGAGTGCAATCACTGAGTTACCTTCTTGCAAAATTTACTTAGTTTTCTAGTTCACTAGGTATAATTGGTTACCTATCACTATCTCAAGAACATCACACTTCATAATTGAATATTGAAAGTAACTAAACATACCTTAGATGTTTTCATTGCATTTTTTGCTTATTGTTCTACGACATTAGCAAATTAGAGTACAAAAAGTTACTTAACAGCATCTCAATAAGGTCATACCTCATAATTGAATGCTAAAGTAACCAAAAGTACATCAGCTGTTTCATTTTCTACTTTTACTTAAGACATGAATTGTAGTTTTCAATCTTAGTTTTATAATTATATCCATGGATTAGGACTAATGATCAGACAAGATAGATGCTTTGTTTCCCAAATTAGGTTCTAACTAGCCCAAAGTTCTTGGTTTATTTTTATGAAAATTAGATTAACTTAGGAACACTTCTTTTTCTTCCTTCTTAAAATCCATTAGATTCACTTAAATATTTTCATAGACTTCGATTGAACATTCTTAGACAAGAAAAGAATAGAAGCCCCCCAAAAACAACATAAAATACAAAACAACGAAGTAAGAAGTAGGTTAACTAAGCACATATAGTGCACCACACTTCATCAGTTTACAAACCTCGATTGATAATTAATGTAAACTATTTAAGACATTAAATTTACTAAACATTTTGACGCTGTTGCCGGGGAAGTGTAATTAGGTAACCTCATTTCTTACATCTAAAAAAAACAATGATATGCGTAGAGAAAGAGACTCTAGGGACAGATTCATAGCTATAGGCAGGAGTTTAATCCCTACAACACCACTCACTCCACCAAGACTAAGAAGTGATACACCTCCATCTCAAACTCATATTCCATATTTCACTAGCCATAGACTTCCTGAAGTTCTAAGGTCAGAAATCCAATTAGGAGGATCTCCCACTTCATCCACTGAGACAGTCTTAGAGGAAGAAGATCCTAGATCTCCAACAGAAGGAGTAACCTTTTTCACTTGTACAGGGGAACATATTCTAGCTGAATAATTAGAAATCCCTAATGGAGGGGAAGAAGAAGAACCTTTCTTCAACATACCATTGATAGAGGAACCAGAGGAAAAACACTTAACTGTGCAGGTTGTGTTAGGATATTCCGACACATAGGAAATAGTTAAGAATAACTTAGTCTAGTGTAGAGTTAGGTAAAGTGTGTTTCTTTACCATGTACATTTGTAACTTATAATTCGACGGTCATGATTTCTAGTGATCCGACAGTTATCTCTCACCTCGATATTAACGGCACTTGATCTGTGGCTTAACACCCGATTGGTCCATGATCTCTATTTAAAGAGAATGGAGAGTCATTTTTCTGGTAACTATTTATGAGAGAAACATATGTAACTTATCTTTTTATATTAATAAATTCCCTGAAGTGGCAGCGTTGGTTCAGGGCGTGGACTGTTTCCCTCTTTGAGGGTTTTAACCATGTGATTATACTGGTGTACTGATTTGTGATCTGTTTGTGAGCAGTGATATTTGGTTCTTGATCTACGAAACTTACCCTATAAATTCTTACATGGTATCAAAGCTATTTTGAGGGCCGCGTCCGTTGTTGATCAAAATCCGAAGCCGGTTTGACTGCATGCGAATGTCGTTTTGTAGATCTACTATTTATGAACATTTTTGGACTTGGAGAACTGCCTGGTTATGTCCGGAGCATCTGTTACAGTGAGGAACGCCTTTCGTTTCATGCGAAAAGGTTTATGACTGCCCAAGTTATGGCAATTTAGATTTGGAGGTATAAAGCATTTATTTTTGCAGTTATATTTGTTAATAGTTCTACTTTTTTCTTTTTCTTTTTCTTTTTCTCTTTTTTTTTTTTTTTTTTTTTTTCCAGTTTTCAGTACTAAGGTTTTATTTATTTGCTGGATCTACACCCTGTTCTCTGTGTATGCTCTTTGCTGTGCGCTTCGTGCGATCTTGGCAAATCAGAAACAGGAAAAAGAATTTTTTTTTTTTGTTACGTATGCTCTTTCCCCGCATCTTTATGCGATCTCGGGAAATCAAAAATAGTGAAAAAAGTGATAGGTGCCGGTAAAGGCAACCAAAAATCTAACATTCTACCGCAAGGATTTGCATTTCTTTTTTGTTTTTTTGTGTAGGAAAAGACACGTACACTGAAAAAAAAAAAAAAAAAAAAAAAAAAAAAAAAAAAAAAAAAAACCCTCCTTTTTTCATAAAATAACGTGATCCTCTGGGGTTAGTTTATGAGACTAGAGGTCTTGGGTTCAAGTCTCCTTCTCAAGCTTTTGTTCAAAGGGGTGGAATTTTTTTTTTTTAAGTCGCACTTCAACCCTTTCCCGTAACTATTCGGCATCTACAACCCAGATTTTTCAAAAGGCATAACTTCTTCATCCGGAAGCCGTTTTTCGAGCAGTTTTTTTTGAAATGGCCTAATTTTCTGAGATATTTCCATTGGAGTAGTTATTTTTAGCTTTTCTCAGCTTCAGTTTCAAAAAAAAAAAATGGAAAGTGCATGCCCATTTATTCTTAACAGCACCAATTATTTCCAATGGCTACCTCACATGGTAGATATACTTTAAAGTAAAGGGCTTTATAGAATAGCCATAGGACAAGAAACTAAACCTTCTAATGATGATAAAGCTGCTAAATGGGAAAATAAACAAGATTAAGCACTAGGGTTGATAGGAATGTCCATTGCTCAAGATCTTCTATTTCATATCCTTGACATTGACACCCCTGATGAGGCCCTCGAAAAGCTAAAAATTGTTTTTGGCGTTCAAAATCAAATCCGGGCCCATGAGCTTGAAAATGAGTTGCTTACTTTGGACCCCAATAATTTCTC
The DNA here is from genome assembly GCA_034641835.2 of Pinus albicaulis. NCBI lineage: Eukaryota > Viridiplantae > Streptophyta > Pinopsida > Pinales > Pinaceae > Pinus > Pinus albicaulis. The sequence continues at coordinate 1,226,454,725 of CM076581.1, forward strand.
CTCCATTGAAGATTTTTTGTCCAAATTTAAGACCCTCAGAATTCTTTTAGAAGGTTGTAAGATCAAAAAAGACGATGGTAGCCTCATATATTGCATTCTTGCTAAGCTTGGTCCTGCATAATCTATATTTGTTTTCGCTTTCCATTCCACTAGAGAAGCCATAATTTCCTTAGGAACCACCTACAAGAATCCCTCTTTTGATGCCTTTTTTGATTCTTTGATAAGAGAACAAGAAAAACTATTACACCTTGGTCTTATCACTGATGGAAACACTTCTAAGAAAGCCTTAGTAGCCCAACAACAACCATATCAAAAGAATCCCAAGAAGTAGTATCCTAAAAAATATGGTACTAAAATAAACAAGGGCCCTAAGCAATTTCAGCCGCAAACTAAAAAATCAAATCACCAAAATAATAAGGCAAATCAAAACAAAGGGAAGAAGATAGATAGACATTGCAAATTTTGCAATCGGGATGGCCATATAGAGTCCAAATGTTTTAAGAAGATGGAAGCCTTAGAAGCAGCAATGAAGAAGCACAACATAAATTTGGAGCTCTCTTCACCTTCATCTTCAGGCATGACACTTTTTGCTTGTGGTTGTTAAGCATCAAGATCTTGTTATGCATTAAATGTATCTTCTTCTTGTCCTTCTCATGAGTGGCTCATTGATTCTGGAGCTTCCTACCACATGGCTAAAAATAAATCCATGTTTTCTTCTTTAAATAATTGTAACACCAAACATATTTATGTTGGTGATGATAGATCTATTAGTGTTATAGGATCTAGAACCATTCATCTAGATAATGGTCAGTTTAATGATGTACTATGTGTTCCTACCTTATCATGCAACCTTCTATCTGTTTATCAGATAACTCATTCATGTGAAGGGAAAATAGTAGAATTCTAACCTCATGATGTTGTAATCAAGGACCTCAAATATCCTAAACATATTTTAGCTATTGGCATTGCTGATGATTCCACAAGGTTGTATAAGTTTGACAACTTTGGGTCATCATCTCTTCCCTCTGTTTTTGTTGCTCATAATGATGATGTGAGCAAACTTTGGCATGAGCAATTTGGTCACTTAAATTATCGCTCTCTTCAAACTCTATGTAAGGAAAATATGGTGACAGGCCTTCCTATGGTATCTTACCAAGATGGTGTTTTCTCCAGATGTGTACTCGGAAAACATCATCGGGATAGTTTGGACAAACATGCCTCTTGTCATGCTTCAGCCCCTTTGCAGCTTGTGCACAGTGATTTATGTGGTCCACTTCCTGTTTTTTCTTTCTATGGTTGCAAGTACTTCTTAACTTTCATTGATGATTTTTCCAGACGCACTTGGGTATATTTCTTAAAACTCAAGAGTGAAGTTTTTAACATGTTCTTGGCTTTTAAGGCCTTTGTTGAGAAACAATCTGGACATCAAATTCTTAAGTTAAGATCAGACAATGGCGGAGAATATGTTAACAACAAATTTATCAACTTCTGCATTGAGCATGGCATTCAATTGCAACATATTGTTCCATATACTCCACAACAAAATGGTGTAGCTGAAAGGAAGAATCACACCTTAAAAGAAATGGATAATTGTATGCTTCAATCTAAAGGACTTGGTCTCAATTTTTGGGTAGAACCCATTAACTGTGCAAATTACATAGTAAATCGCACTCCTACTAAGGTTTTAAAGAATATAACTCGAGAAGAAGCTTGGAGCTCAATCAAACTAGATGTAAGTCACTTTCGTGTTTTTGGAAGTGATGTTTGGGCCCATATTCCTGATGCGAAACATAAAACCTTAGAACCTAAGAGGGAAAAATGCATTTTAGTTGGATATTCTGAAGATGTCAAAGGATATAGACTTCTTCAACCAAAATCCAAAAATATAATCATTAGAAGAGATGTAAAATTTGATGAAAATATATCGGCTTGCGAGCCTAGTTCGGCGAGTGTGCCACCTTTGGCCTGCGAGCCTGATTCGGCATATGTGCCACCTCTCTCTCTCTCTTCTATTTTTAATAGCATTCCTTCTAGTTCAGATGATGACAGCGAGGATGACAATCCTCCTCCAGCTCATGAAATTGTTCCTTATACTCCACCGCTTCCAAGATGGGTCCGCTCTACTCGGGATGCAGCAGGTTCTCTTGCATGTGACCCTGCCGATCGACGACGTACACGTTCTCAGTTCAAAAGAGCCTCTTCCTTATTGGCTCAAGTTCCGGAAAAACTTGATCCAGAAACATTTGAAGAAGCCTCTGGTCATCCAGATTGGGATGAAGCTATGAATGAAGAGTATCGTTCCTTATTGGCAAAAAATACTTGGGATCTTGTTCCTCTTCCAAAAGGAAGAAAACTTGTCAGATGCAAATGGGTTTACAAAACAAAGTTTGGACCAGATGGAAAAGTGGATAGACATAAAGCTCATCTTGTCGCTAAAGGTTTTTCACAAGTTGAAGGCATTGACTATACTGAAACCTTCTCCCCTGTTGCCAAAATGAATTCTATCCGCCTTGTTGTTTCCCTTGTTGCCTCCTTTAAATGGGAAGTCTATCAGATGGATGTTAAATTCGCCTTCTTACATGGATATTTGCATGAAGAAATCTACATGGAACAACCCCCTAGCTTTATCCAAAAAGACTCCAGCCTTGTTTGTCGCCTTAGGAAGTCTCTCTATGGTCTCAAACAAGCTCCTCGGGCTTGGTATGCCAAAATGGATAGATTTCTCTTAGATAATGGCTTTTCTAGGTGTCATTCTGACAACACTGTCTACACTAAGAAAGTGGGTAATTCCTTCACCATCCTTGTTCTTTATGTTGATGATCTTATCCTTACTGGTAGTGATCCAAACCATATAAACCATGTGAAGTCTAGCCTCAAAAAAAAGTTTGAAATGACAGACTTAGGACACTTGCATTATTTCCTTGGTCTTCAAGTCTTGCAATCCAAGGAAGGCATTACCCTCTCTCAGTCCAAGTATGCCTGTGATCTTCTACACCACTTTCACATGGAAGACTGTAAGCCTGCCCCTTCTCCCTTTCAGTCTAGATTCAAGCTTTCAGTCAACTGTACTGCCTATGAAGTTGATGCTACCTTGTACTATCAACTTATTGGTAAAATTTTGTATCTAACCCATACCCGTCCTGACGTTTCCTTTGCCGTTGGTATTATCGCTTGGTTTATGCACCAACCTCATGAAAGTCACTGGAAAGCAGCTAAAAGAATACTTTGATATATTTGAGGTACAATTCAGTTTGGGATTCATTACAGTGCAGGAGAATCTCCCTTGTTGATTGGTTTCACTAATACTGATTGGGTTGGTGACCCTGATGATCAGAAGTCCACTGTAGGATATGTATTCACTCTTGGTTCAGGACCTATTACTTGGTATTATAAGAAACAAAGTGCCATCTCCATTTCTTCAGCAGAAGCAGAGTATCATGGTGCAGTTGAAGCCAGCAACGAAGCCATGTGGCTTCGTCAGATCCTGTTTGAATTTGGTCTTCATCAACAACATCCAACTACACTTTGGTGTGATAATCAGAGTTCCATTCAGCTATGTAAATATCTAGTTTAACATCAGTGTATGAAACACATTGAAATCCACATACACTTCATAAGAAATCTCATTCATGATCGTATTATTGAAGTGCAATATTGTCTGACCAATGATCAAGTAGCTAATATCTTTACGAAGGTTCTCACAAAAGCGAAGTTTACCAAACTTCGATCCATGCTTGGAGTTCAGGAAAGTTGTCATTAAGGGGGGATAGGCTTTAATGTCTCCTTCCTTCTCCTATTGTGTCACTTTTGTAAATCCTTCAATCCTATTCCAATTTGTTCTTAAGGGGGGATGTTAGGATATTTCGACATATAGGAAATAGGCTCCTTTTGTGTCACCTTTGTAAATCCTTCAATCCTATCCCAAGTTGTTCTTAAGGGGGGATTTTAGGATATTCTGACACATAGGAAATAGTTAAGAATAACTAAGTATAGTGTAGATTTAGGTAATGTGTGTTTCTTTACCATTTACATTTGTAACTTATAATCTGATGACCACTATTTGTAGTGATCCGACGGTTATCTCTCACCTTGGTATTAACGACACTTGATCCATGGCTTGACACCCAATTGGTCCATGATATCTATTTAAAGAGCATGGAGGGTCATTTGTCCAGTAACCGTCTATGAGAGAAACATATGTAACTTTTCTTTTTATATTAATAAATTCCCTAAAGTGGTCGCATTGGCTCAGGGCATGGACTGTTTCCCTCTTTGAGGGTTTTAACCACGTGATTATACTGGTGTACTGATTTGTGATCTGTTTGTGAGCGGTGACCTTTGGTTCTTGATCTACAAAACTTACCCTGTAAATTCCTACAGGTTGAATCTTATATCAACTCTGAAGAATCTATAATGGCAGGAAGAGGAGAAGAAGGAGGAGAAGGAGAAGGAGAAATTCTAAATGGAGAAAATGTAATATTTGGAGGAGGTAGAGGTAGAGGAGGAGATAGAGGATGAGGTAGAGGAAATTCAAAAGGAGGCAGAAGAAATAGGTTAATTGAGAGTTCTTTAGGATTCCCTATAGTTGATGAGGATACAAATGCTACTATGAAAAGTATTTCACCTTCTTTCCTCCCAAGTTTTCATTGATTGAAAAATGAAGTTCTTGAAACATTTTTATTTGAATTTAAAGTCTTGTGCAAAACTTATGCTTATCTACAAGACTCTCAAAAACTCAAATTGTTTCCTTCAACACTGAAAGGAGCAACTCTAAAATGGTTCATGATTTTAATCACTCAGTCTATCAGAACATGGAATGACATGAAAAAAGAATTTCTAGAAAGGCATTTGGATTATTGCATACCTATCAATCACAAGGATGAAGTGTTTAAAATGACGCATAAATAAGATTAAAATTTGGAGGATTTAATTGAAAGATTCAACTATAACATAAAAAGAGAAAAAATGGAAAATTTAGATCAAGACACTTTAAAAGCTCTTTTGTTGAAAACAATTAGAGATTAGTGGATAAAAATCCTTAACATGATGGGGAAGGGGGATATCTATCAACTTCCATTACCTGATATTGGGGAATTATGTATTCATCTCTCAAGAGGAAAATAAAAAACTGTGAAAGGTCCAAGAGATCCTTCTCTTGCTAGGGTAAACAAATCTGCAACTGGAATAGTGAGTAGGGCAGAAATTGGAAACATGCTTGATGAATTAAAAAAAAACATTTTAGGGAATCTTAGTGAACAAATTGACACCCTTAAATTATAAAACAAGCAGAAATTCGAGATTGATGCTTTGGCTACTTTTTGTCCCAAATGAAAAAATAAGCATGCTTTAAGAGAATGCCCTCTTGATGCAAACTTCATAGAGACCTGTGTGATTTGTTCAGAAAACCATGAGACAAAGAGTTGTCCTTCAATTCCTGGTCTTAAGGCTATTTTTCAAGAAGAAACAACTTCAAATCCTAGAGAATATCTTTGTTTTGTCTCTAGAAGACCTTGGCAGGGGCCACAAACTCAAGGTTTTAATAACCAAATGTATAATTATCCCCCAAAAAATTGGAATTCTTGGAAACAACCTTGGCCTCAACCTCAACCTCACTCTCAATCTTGGGCTCAAGGAATGCAAAATCCCTATGGAAGATTCTCTCAGTACTATAAATATCCTCCATCATATCCAAACTATCCTCCCCAACAAATTCCTCAACAAAATCAACAACCCCAACTCCAAAACCAAAACCAAAATCCACAACTCTCACTATCATTCCCTCAAAGACCAAATCAGTTACCTGCCCAACCATTACCAAACCCCAACAATAAAAATTCTCAGAATACCTATATGATAGAAGGATAGCAATTTCCAACCTACATGATTACTCCTCTAGATATTAATGATGTCCAACATAGATTTGGTAGGATATTAGAAAAGAAAAATCCTTCTGTAGTCATTCAAGAACAAGACAATTCCAAGGAAGATTCTCTACAGGCCAATAAAGGTTTTGAAGAAGGAACATCTCTTCAAAACCAAAATTCTGAAAATGAAAAACAAAAAGAACCAATAAACTCAACTCCTATCATAGAGCAACCATCAGTATCTACTTGTACACCTCCTTTTTCTGAAATATTACAAGTTGATAGAGGGGTAGAAAAGCATATTATGTTGCCTAATTATGATTTTCTAGATGAATTGAAAAATGTTTGTATCAAAATCCCTTTGTTACAAGCCATCAAGGAAATTCCAATTTTAGCTAAAACAATAAAAGAGTTGAGTATGAAGAAACTAGGAAGAAAAAAAATAAAAATAAAAAGAATTCAACTTGTAGGAAAAATAACAGACATAATGATGGGAAAAATAGCTATTCAAAAATATTTAGATTGAGGAAGTCCAGTTGTAAAAAAATATATCAATGGAGTTGAAATTCCAAATACATTGATTGATTTAGGAACAATAATCAACATCATGATAAAACAGACCATTGAACAACTGAAGCTTCTTAATCTTCTTTATACACCTACAATACTGCAATTAGCAGATAGATTTGCAATCCAACCAGATGGTGTGTTAGAATATATTTCCGTGTCCTTAGATTCTTGGGAGTACCCTGTTGATTTTATGATTTTAACCCCTAAGAACAATCTAGGAGGACATACACTCATATTAGGAAGACCTTGGTTGGCTATAGCTGATGCTTTCATTAGCTGTATATCTAGTGAAATGTATATTTCTGATGGTAACTCAACTAAGAAATTCACTTTGTATCCTCCAACAAGAACAATCACAGAGATAGATGACAAATAATGGATTGATGATGAATATGATATACAACCTCTCTTTACTATTTCAACCATTAGTGAAGATACCCAAATCTTAAATACAATAGAAAATTATGAATCATCTCCAGAATATGAACATGATCAATTTCAAGAAAAATCCAATATTGAATATTTGTCATCTAAGCAGATGTCTCTTTATTCTATGGAATAATTTGGTAGCTCTACAGTCGAAATCTTTCTTAGGAAAACTTTGAACATAAAGAATAAATTGGAAAAATTACAACAGGAAAAACTAATCAAAACATTACAATAAAATTCTTCTGCATATGCATAGGAATACACTGACATGAAAGGAATTAGTCCTAAGACTTGTATACATCACATTTACATTGAGGAAAATTGCAAACCTATCAGAAAACTTTAGAGAAGGATGAGTCCAAATCTTAGTGAAATTGTGAAAGAGGAGTTGCAAAAATTGTTAAATGTAAACTTCATTTATCTAATTTTAGACAGTGAGTGGGTTTGTCCTTTAGTGATTGTGCCCAAAAAGAATGGTAAATTGAGGGTATGCATTGATTATCGAGAATTGAATAAAGCTACCCTAAAATATCATTTTTCTTTTCCCTTTATAGATAAAGTGTTAGATACATTAGCAGGTAAGAAGTATTTCTCATTCCTGGATGCTTTCAGTGGTTACAATCAAATTCAGGTAGCACCTGAAGATCAAGATAAAACCACATTCACCTATCCATGGGGGACTTATGCCTACCGAGTACTTCCTTTTGGATTGTGTAATGCACCTACAACATTCCAAAGGGAAGTACTAGGAATTTTTTTTGATCTAATACATGATTGTGTAGAGGTGTATATGGATGACTTTACAGTTTATGGTAATACATTTGAAGAAGCTTTAGAAAATTTGGAAAAGGTTCTTAAAAGATGTAAGGAATCAAACCTTTCACTAAGCCATGAAAAATGTTTCATGATGTTTATAGAAGGGATTGTTTTAGGACATCACATTTAAGGAAATGGAATTAAAGTTGATAAATCTAAAGTTAAAGTCATCTCCAAGCTATCAATTCCAAGTTTCCAAAAAGATGTTAGAAGTTTTCTAGGATTCACAAGGTATTATAGAATATTTATATAAAATTTCACCAAAATAGCATCCCCACTCTTCAAACTACTCGCCAAAGATTGTGATTTTAGTTGGAATGACTGCTAGTTAGCATTTGAGACTTTAAAAGCAAAAATTTCTGAAGCACCCATCTTAAGAGGGCCAAACTGGAAACTACCTTTTCACGTTCCAACAGATGCTTCATATACAGTTTTGGGAGTTGTATTAGAACAAAAAGATTTGATCCCCTATGCCATCTATTACACAAGCAAGACATTAAATTGACTAAACAATAGGCCAAATTTGTCATTTCAAAACCTTTCCTCATTTCCTTATTTATGGATGCAATGTAGTTCTCATTTTTCCATGCCATCAAAAGATATTCTACATACACCACAATGTGCACAATTTTTTTTCCAACTATATTGACAAAAAATGTTGCAACATCAAGATGATAATGTTTGAAATTGAGTTTCAGAAGATTCTCATTCAATTTCTCATGCCATGCTCGTGGTGCTTGCTTGAGGCCATACAAGGATTTTACAATATTTCATACTATGTGCTCCTGACCTTCATAATAAATCCTTCTGGTTGGGACATAAAAACATTTTCTTTAAGATCTCCATTCAAGAAATCAATTTTTACATCCATTTGATGTAGTTTCCAACCGTTTTGACTTGCCAAGGGAAAGAGTGTCTAGATGGTAGCTCATTTTGTTGTGTGGGAAAAGGTATCCTCATAATCGACCCCTTCTCTGCAAAACCTTTTTCCACAAGCCCGACCATATGCTTGTCAAGTGAGCCATATGGTTTATAATTGTTCTTGAAGATCCACTTGCAGCCAATTAGTTTGGTTCCCAATGGAGGATCAACCAGCTTCCAGGTGCCATTCTTTAGCAATGCATCATATTATTTCTACTTCTCTTATTTATATTCATCATGATAAGCGACTTATTTGAATGAATTTAGTTCAAAATATGTGGAAAAATTTAGTTCACAATCATAGAAACATCCATATCAATAGGTGAATTAGGATTGTCTACATCACCTGCATTATGTCTGGTTTAACTTCTTGTTCCTGTTTTTCTAACCTAATAAGGAAAAACACTTTCAAGTGTATTTTCCAATCATTTTGGAGGTCCTTTTTAAGATGGCCCAGAATACTCATTTGAAAGAGATGGGGTTGAATAAATATTTAGCCTCCCAATTATGGTAGTCACATCACTCAAAGTGTCATCTGGATAAGTGGTTGGAGCTTCATGCAGGGGAGAGAGTGCTTTAGAATAATATTCCACAGAATGATATAGTATATGGACCCCCTTTGAAGATGTGCAATCTCATTATAAAACTCTCGAAAATGCTTTGCATGTTTGAATCTATCTAAGCGATCAAGGTATCACTCAACAAAATTGTCAGTATTGGAAGATTAAAAAAATATCACATATATAGATATTATAAACTCCTTATTCACTTCGTCATAGAGAGGATATGATTTGGATATATTTGAGTACCCCATGAAGACACATTTGTGAATCCTTGCACCGATTTTGTGTCTATGTTCCTTAGGTATAAAGGCATAATAGGTGGAACCAAAAACCTTGAGATGCCTCCCCTGAAGGAATTTCGCCATACGACATTTCATAGGGACTATTGTTTTTTATACCATGGGATGTACACCTATTCTTTATATATACAATAGATATAACCACACCATCCCAAAATATCAGCTTAATATTCTAGAAAAACATCATTGATCGTACCATATTTAAGACTAGAGTTTCTGGGTTCAGAATCTCCACAGTGAACATTTTGACACAAAAATGTTCACTGTGGAGATTCTGAACCCAGAAACTTTAAAATCTCAACACATAAATCTGAAATCTACAATATTTAAGATTGTCATATTCATTCTTTCATCTACTCTGTTCTGGTTGGGATTATAAGGCACAGTTGTTTGATTTTTTATCCCATGCTGGCGAATATATATTTCAAATTAATTTGATGTATATTCTTTTCCATTATCAGTACGAATAGATCCATGCATGAAAGTTCTTGAATATTTCAAAAGATTTAGATTTGTTCTTTAATAAATAAACCAAACAAATTCTAGTGTAGTCATCAATAAATGTCATCATATATTTATTACCATTTGCAAAAATAACAGGCATAGGTCCACAAAAATGAGAATGAATTAGTTCAAGTTTTCTATGTGCTCTAGAATGAGAATCATGAAAATATTGTTTGTTGTGCTTTCCTAAGATACATGCATCACATTGCTTGAGTTTCCTAGGAATAGTTGGAAATCCAATAATACCATTTTTCTTCAACAAACGAAGCTTGGCATAGTTCAAGTGTCCAAATATATCATGCCATAAAAGATGTGATGGAAGTGTACCTTTATCATAGTGAGAATTGTATTAAAAATTGTGCGCATGAGCATAGTTTCCTTGTATCTTCATAAGTCTTTCGTCTTCTATCCCAATCATGACAAGTGAGTGATCTGATGCTTTTATAACCTTACCCTTGCCATCAAATATGTGAATGGAGTGTCCTTACTAGCGGATTTGGACCAAAGATAACAAGTTTCTCCTCAACTCCGGGAAGTATAGAACATTATGTAGAAGAAATCCTGGAAGACCAATAAGTTTAAGCCTGATGATGCCAAGCCCTAATGGCTTGAGTTTTGACTTTTCTGCAAAGTATACTACTCTGTCAACACTTTTAGTGAATTCTTCAAAGAAATATCTTATGAAATTCATGTGGCAAGTTTCTCCCGAATCAAGCAACCAAGCATATTTCCATAAAGCAAGTGAAGCATTGAATAAGTCTTCAATTACTCCAATGTTGCAATGTGCCACAACATAATGAGCAGACTCAAGTGCTTTTCCTTTTCCTTTACTAGTTTTTTTACCCTTTGTCTTCATTTATTTCCTTCTCAATTATGTCCCAAGACATATAACATGTGGAAGAATCATGTCCATCTCTATTGCATCGTATGTAATGAAGATCAAACCTTTCTACTTAGAAATATCTACCCGCCCTACCTCTAAAATTCTTCCTTCCTCTTCCTCTAAAATAATCTTGTGCATAATTCTTATATTTTTTGCAAGGAACATAGCTTCTTCAAAAGACCGAGGAGTTGTATTCTTCCCAAAGTCCTTCTCTCTTTCAAAAAACTTCTTCTTTGAAAGGGAGTCAAAGGAAATCTCCATAAGTTTTCCACTTGCTTGCAATGACTCAAGATAATGTGAATAGGTGGGATATATTGCCTTGACATAGGTTGTGAGAGGAACATCTATTTAAACATTGGTGGTCTTTATGTCATGTATAATGGATCTTATTTCTGATGCTAAGGCAAGAGGGTCATCATTTTTCAACTCAATATTGAACAAATTTATCATCAATTGAACAACTTCAAGTTGAAAGTGTGAGTCATACAATTCCTTCAAATTAATTAAGGCTTCAAAGGAATTTTAAAATGGTGAATATGTCGACTCACCTCTTCATTTACAAACGCCACAATCAAGGAATAGGCCTTGATATTCTTGTTTTCCTAGATGGGAAGATCCTTATCTGAAGTGGGATTTTCAAGTGCATTTTATCCTTCTCCTTCACAAATTCCTTTCCAAAGCTCATTGAAAATGAGGGCGTGTTTTATCTTCCTAGACCACTCATGGTAGTTCTCTTTGCCATTGAGAACTGCTCCCACTATGGATATGCATGAATTCATCATATAATATGATCTCCGCCAAAAATAATTACAATACTTATGTCCTTGCAACAAAACTAATTGGATATGTATTTTTAAAAAATAATTCAACTAAAGATTAAATCTCCATCAAAATCACATACCTCCATACACTATGAAATTTCATAAAGAACTCAATCTATAATTGATGCTCCAAATAATATATGTGATAAATTTTATGCCATACTCTTCATATCATATATGCACTTTCCATAAGTTTCATATCAAACTTTCAATTCATCATATATCATTTTAACGCAACACGCATGCACGATATTTAGGAAAGGGGACTAGTCAACATGTATTAAAACCAATAGCAACGAACATATGCATGGTAAAAAAATGGCATGGAGAACCACATCGCACAGAACAAAATGAGAGTCACAACCTTCCAAAATGGAGTTCAACGCACAGGAAAATGGACCACAACTATCGAAAATGGTATAACCATCAAGGATCAATATGCAGGTGTATACATACCATCCATACCATTTATCAAGACACCACACAACATGCATATGAAAATCAACGCACCACAGTGCACAACACCACTATACTAGCACTCATTCCAGTCTTCAATACATAGATACCTCCTCCAAAAAAATCCATGCCCTCAATCCATTACAAGTACATAGCATATATCAATAGCCATAGTAGGGTAATCAAGCAATGCATAGCACACCACTTGGGATCGGATCCCAACAACCACACCACGTTGAAAATATATATTTTAGTATGGATTCCACACCAATAACTTACCTCATTACTCCACACATAACTTCCTCAAGAATTATAGAGCTACCTCCCCATTATTATAGGGAGGCTTGTTGAATAACATAGACCACCAATCCATTCAATTTTATAGAAATGGTTGTTAGGTGCACCAATCCATAAAAAAATATTTTTTGTTGACTGGTAAAGGTTGGTCATTTCTTGGGTCAAAAAACAAAGAAAAAAAATATTGTTTAGTAATGTTGAGGTCTCTAATTTGGTCTTTATTTAGACCAAATATATAGTGTTCACACATTTTGTCGGGCCAGGAGTAACTCAGAATGAACATTGTTGTTTTTACATTAAGATAGAAAATAGATATATACAAGGAGAGGGAGACTATTCGGTTTCATATCCCAATGTATCTTCGTCTTCCAACTTCCTTTATTTCTCTATTTACAATATTCACGTAGAATTTCCTAATCCCAAATATTAGATGTCAACCATGAGGTCTTCACTCAATGAACCTCTTACCTATCACGTGTGTTCGTGACATATTAAACAATACCCTTAATTTGACTACATATTGGAAAATATCCCTAAAAATCACATTATTTAATTAACCCCCTACAAATATGAACCCAATATAGCTTCGCAATTTAAAAAACCCCTACTTCCACTAGAAATTGTAGATATCCATTTTTTCATTAACATTTTTTATACCCTTTATATTTTTTCATTAACTTTGAGCTTCATTTTTTATACATGCCAATATAAAAACCCATTACCCCATATATATCCCCCAATATATTAGTTATATGAACCCACTTGGTACGGTATTTCTACCCTAGTGAATGCCTCGTGGTGTTAAAATTCCCCACCTTAATCTGAAGGGATGTTAGTGAGTCCAAGTATCATTCTAAACCTTTCAAAATATTCCCTTCCAAGTGTTTTGGTGAATATGTTTGGAATCTGCTCATTTTTGGAACAATGCCGTAGGTGGATTGTTTTGGCCTCAACATGATGTCGAATTAGATGGTATTTTGTATTTTTTGTCTTCGTTCAATCATGGAACTTTGGGTTCTTGGCCAACTTTATTGCAGAAGTGTTTTCAATCAAAAGAGGCGTTCGATGTACTTATTTCTCCTAAAAATATTCCAAACTTTTCCAGAGCCACACAATTTCTTTGTTGCTTCAGTTGCTACCACATATTCTGCCTCAGTTGTGGTTTTTGTTGGAACAGATTGTTTGTGTGACCTCCAAGAGATATATCATGATCCGGTACTCATAACATAACTTGAAGTAGATACCCCAGTTTCTTTATCTCCAACGAAATTTGAATCATAGTATTCAATGAAGCTGAAGTCACCTGTTGTGTATATTTTATTCCAAAGTCTTGATTTCCCTTCAAGTACTTTAGAACTCTTTCTCCAGCGGACCAATGACCCTCACAAGGCTTTTGCATAAACTTGGAGAGAATTCCAAGAGCAAATGAACTGTATGGTATGGTAGTAGTTAGGTATATGAGACTTCCTACGAGTTGTCTATACTTCATTGCATCCTAAAATTATTTTCCTTTAATGGATGTAAGCTTTAATTTTTGTTCCATTGGAGTAATCAAAGGATTACACTCAACCATGCTAAACTAGTTCAAAAAATATCAATGCACTTGTTTTAAGAGAGGAATATGAACTTCGTATTTTGAGTTACTTCAATACCAAGATAGTAGTGAACATAGCCCAAATATGTCATTTCAAAACCTTTCCTTAGTTCATTTTTTATCGATGAAATGTAGTTCTCATTTTTCCCTCCCATCAAAATATCATCTACATATACCACAAGATACACAATTGTTTTTCCAACTATCTTGAAAAACAAAGTTACATCATCAATATCATAATTTTTGAAATTGAGTTTCATAAGATGCTCACTCAATGTCTCATACTAGGCTCGTGGTGCTTGCTTGAGGCCATACAAGGATTTTAAATTCTTGCATACTTTGTGTTCCTAACCCTTCACAACAAATCCTTCTGGTTGGGACATAAAAACACTCTCTTTCATATATCCATTCAAGAAATAAGTATTTACATCCATTTGATGGACTTTCCAACCATTTTGAGCTGCCAAGGAAAAGAGTGATTCGATGGTAGCCCCTTTTTTGTGGGGGGGGGGGGCGGGGGGGATTCTCCTCATAATCAACTGCTTCCTTCTGTGGAAATTTTTTTCCCACAAGCTTGAATTTGTGGTTTTTAAGTGAGCCATCTGCTTTATACTTTCCCCTGAAGGCCCACTTGCAGCCAATTGGTTTGGTTCCCAGTGGAGGATCAACTTCCATGTGTCATTCTTTATCAAAGCATAATATTATTTTTGCATCACTTATTTCCATTCATAATGATAAGCGACTTCTTTGAAGGAAGTTGGTTCAAAATATGTAAAAAATGTTAGTCCACAATCATAAGAAACAACCACATCAACAAGTGAATCAGGATTATCTACATCACCTCTATTTTTTCGGGTTCAACTTCTTGTTGTTGTCTTTCCAACCTCATTTGGATGAACAATTTCAAGTTTTTTTGTCAGCCATTTTGGAGGACCTTTCTAAGATGGTCCAGGATGCTCATTTGACTAATATGGGGATGAATCAATATTCAACCTCCCAATTTTTTCAATCACATCACTCTAAGTTTCATATTTATCAGTGGTTGGAGCTTCATGCAGGGGAGAGAGTGCTTTAGAAGAAGATTCCACATATTGATCTAGTATAGGGACCCCCTCTTCAATATGTGGAACATCATTATCAAAATCTCGAAAAGACTTTGCATGTTTGAATCTATCCAAGTGATTAAAGTTCCCCTTAACAACATTGTAAGTCTTGGAAGATTCAAGAAATATCACATCTCTAGATATTATAAACTTATTATTCACTTCATTATAAAGACGATATGATTTGGAGGTATTTGAGTACCCCAATAAGTTACATTTATGAATCCTTGCATTGAGTTTGTTTCTATGTTCCTTAGGTATCAAGGCATAACAGGTGGAACCAAAAACCCTGAGATGCCTCACCGAAGGAATGTGGCCATACCACATTTCATAGGGAGTATTGTTTTTTATAGCATGAGATGGACACCTATTCTTTATATACACAACACATAGAACCACATCAGCCAAAAGTATCAGCTTAACATTCTAGAAAAACATCATTGATCGTACCATATTTAATATTGCCATATTAATTATTTCAACTACTTTTTTATGTTGGGGATGATAAGGCATGGTTGTTTAATGTTTGATCCCATGCTAGCGAAGATAATTTTTAAATTCATTTGATGTATATTCTTTTCCATTATCAGTATGAATAGATCTAATATGAGATTGTGCATCATTTTCAATACATGCATGAAAGTTCTTGAATGTTTCAAAACCTTCATATTTGTTCTTCAATAAATAAAACCAACACATTTTGGTGTCACCATTAATAAAAGTCATCATATATTTATTACCATTTGCAGAAGGAATAGACATATAGCCACATAAATCAGAATGAATGAGTTTGAGTTTTATATGTGCTCTAGAATGAGAATCATAAAAAGATTGTTTTTTGTGCTTTCCTAAGATACACACATCACATTTATTAAGCTTCATAGGAATAGTTGGCAAAACAGTAATACCATTTTACTTCAAAAAATGAAGGTTGTCATAGTTCAAGTGTCCAAATATAGCATGCCATAAAAGACTTGATGGAAGTGTACCTTCATCATAGTGAGAATTGTATGAAAATTTATATACACGAGCAGAGGTTCCTTATAGGTTCATAAGTCTTTCTTATTCTATCCCAGTCTAGACAATTGAGTTATTTGATGCTTTTATGAACTCAACCTTGCCATCAAATATGTGAATGGATTGTCCTTGTTGGCGGATGTGAACCAAAGAGAACAAGTTTCTCCTCAATTCCGGGAGGTATAGAACATCATGTAGAAGAAAGTTTATAAGACCACACATTTTAATTCTGGTGGTGCCAAGCCCTGATGGCTTGATTTTTTACTTTTCAGCAAAGTATATTGCTCTGTCAACATTGTCAGTGAATTCTTCAAATAAATCTCTTCTGAAAGTCATGTGGCAAGTTTCTCCTGAAACAAGAAACCAAGCATCTTTCCATGAAGCAAGTGAATCATTGAATAAGCCTTCAGTCACTCACATTTTGGCAATGTGCCACAACATAATGAGCAGACTTGGGTGCTTTTCCATTCCCTTTACCATGTGTTTTACCCTTTTCTTCTTTTCTTTCCTGCTTAATTATGTCCCAAGGAAGCTTACATGTGGAAGCATGATGTCCATCTCTATTGCATCATATGCAATGAATATAAATCCTTTCTCCTTGGAAATGTCTACCCCCCGTTGTAGATGCTACAACACCACCCAAAATTTTGGGTATAGTCAAAATTTTAGGTCCCCCTCTGCTCACTCAGCCATTAGGGTTTTGACCCAACCTTTAGCGGGTGACACCCCCGTGATCTATTCCTACCAAACCCTGTCACCGCACCCACTTTCCATGATGTCTCATCAATACACCAGGGCTTGGGATTATGCTGCTTCAAAGAGCATTGAAAGTCCCTCCATGGATTCAAAGGTAGGTTTCCCCTAGATTGTCATGGTAGTAGCCTCAAACGTGCTTGATCTATTTCTAACCCCTCGCAAACCTTCTCACCATCATGACAAGGTACTTGTGCTACAATCATGTCATGTGAGGAGGTATCTTGTGCAACAACCGAGATCATGCATGTACTTGAGTGGAAGTTTGTTTACGCGTTAAATACGTAACATATGTCCATTAGAATCACTTTCACCATGGGTCATTTAGGAATTCTATTTGGGTAATCAACCAATATCATGGTCCCATGTAAATTATTTTCAAATCAGGGGACATCATTCTCTAAAAGTAACCGAGGACTAATTAATATTATAATATTTCATGCTAGTCGAGCCCATGGATGATATACACAACAATATCACTACTGCACTGGAGGAAATAAATCAAAACTAAAATTACAAGGGCATAGTTGCAGAACATGACACATTCATCTCCTTTCCATTTGGGGATGAGAACAAGGGCTATATCCGAGACCTTGTTAAGGCGGATGACAAGGGTAAGAATAATTCAAGTTAAAATATAAGAGGTGGAAGATATGTGACACCTATAAGAGAGGAAAAAAAGGTGTGCTAATTGGGGGAACGTTTGATCACGGTTAAGCCACATCTTTTCATATGTATGGCCTCATTCCCAAGGAGCTACTTGTAAGGGAAATTACTTGTTCGATGCTGAATCATATCTCAAACCAAAGGGGCGATCTGATTCTGCATGCATACAAAAGCCATATTTAAAGGGAAAAGGAGGGATTTTAATACGTTTTAAGAGCCATGAGCCAACATGGGCATAAATCTAGCCCCATAAAATGTGTGCATTATTGAGTACCCAAAGAGTCGTATTTTGTGAGGAAATAAATCAAAACTAAAATTACAAGGGCGTAGTTGCAGAACATGACACATTCATCTCCTTTCCATTTGGGGATGAGAACAAAGGCTATATCCGAGACCTTGTCAAGGTGGATGACAAGGGTAAGAGTAATTCAAGCTAAAATATAAGAGGTGGAAGATATGTGACACCTATAAGCGAGGAAAAAAAGGTGTGCTGATTGGAGGAACGTTTGATCACAGTTAAGCCACATCTTTTCATATGTATGGCCTCATTCCCACGAAGCTACTTGTAGAGGGAAATTACTTGTTCGATGCTGAATCATATCTCAAACCAAAGGGGCGATCTCATTCTGCATGCGTATAAAAGCCATATTTAAAGGGAAAAGGAGGGATTTTAATACGTTTTAAGAGCCATGAGCCAACATGGGCATAAATACAACCCCATAAAATGTGTGCCTTATTGAGTACCCAAAGAGTCGTATTTTGTGAGGTACTGAAGACCGTTGCACAACAGAAATTCTTAGAAGGTTCACACTTGAGACATCCGCGACATTCTAAGTGTATTGTGACTCTGGGCCACACAAAGGAGAGAACGCGATGCCTGATGAGGGCCATTTGCGGCTGGCCCAAGATCAGGAATGCGACTAGATCTGCTAGTCACAAAGTCGCATACACTGAAGGAGTGACCGAGAGTGCGACTTGTGGATGGTTGCGACTCGACGACCTCGTTGAGTCGCATTACTGGGGACTACATCCATGCGATGTGTCTTTGACCATGTGTCCAAGTCATGAGACCGAAGTAGAGACAAATTTAACTTGCAGATTGTCTCTGTTGTTCGGAAATACCATAAGATTCAACCTCGAAACGAGACAACGACTGCTTGTGCGTTCTACAAGTCCATTAAATATTGAAGTGATCCCATGGGAAATAAATCACAGAGAGCCTACCATTGCATTGAGTTATCAGGTTACACCAAGGCTGCCATAGCTTCAAACATAGGTATAACTCTATGGGAACCATACCTAAAATTGTGTGTGCCATCGACATGCATGCGAGAACCACATTTGACGCAGACACAACAATAGGAGTCCCTGTGTTCTGAAGAATATAGGAGAACGCGACATATGCCAAGTCTCACCTCCATATTAGCCTCAGATACAAATTCATGGTGGGTATCCATAACTTCTCCAAAGTCGCAACGCTAAAAGAAATGTTAAATATATTTCCAGTGCTAGCTCGTATCTCAAGTTTCTTCAAATGCATTTTCGTTGCTGTTTTTGTTTTTGTTTTGGCCTGGTGAAATCGAAATCCATTTGAAGATGCTCCTGTTTCACAGATTTAGCATTGATGGTCCAAGGTTACTCTCAGAAGTCGGACTTCCCCTATGCAGCCTCGACCGAAGTCGCACTGTCACGGGTGTTAGCATGACCATGGTTATCAAAGGATGCACACATGGTCATAGGAAACCACTTCCATATCGCCAAGTCACAACCTATGCTAGTTAGGAGATGTGACCCAACCTTAGCGCGACTACGCGACCTCTCCTAGGTCGTAAGTTCACAAAAAATTGTTCCCAAGAGAGCCCACAACTGGTGCGACTCTCCGACTATGCGATCTCCACACCAGGATTGCAACCTCACACAAATTCAACACCCATGCCCATAAAATGGTCAGTCACACTCTCAAGCATTCAAAATACATAGGGTGGGCATGCACTTAGATTACAATAGGTGGTAGGCGCCTTGAGGGGCATTATCATCTGATGCGAGGTTGTATGGAGATAGAGAACATTGGTCATTGAGCTTGCGTAACAACATATGGTCAAGGTGCCATAAGGATAAGAAAATACCCACCTTTGTGTACAGTTGAGCATACACAAGGGATGCGCCAAGGATATGTGTGCGTATACACATACTGGCTATGTCAAGGATGCAATAACACATCACATTTAAATCCATGCAAAGAATATATAAGCATTGACCAAGAAAACACCTCATGAACCGTTTGAGAAATACGTTAGGTGAAAATAAGCCTTATTCGATCCTTCATTGGTGCCACGCCACATAGAAGAAGGAAGTGTTGGGTAAAAGAGCATAGGGTCACTATATGAAAACCACATACACCGA
Organism: Pinus albicaulis; assembly: GCA_034641835.2. Lineage (NCBI taxonomy): Eukaryota > Viridiplantae > Streptophyta > Pinopsida > Pinales > Pinaceae > Pinus > Pinus albicaulis. The sequence continues at coordinate 1,226,474,684 of CM076581.1, forward strand.
TAATACTGTGACATGAAAAAATACCACACAGGGGTCTAAACAAACAACATTTGTTTGAATCACTCTTTGAATTAATTGAATACGCCTCCAACATCATTATTTTGTTATAAAGACATGTGACCCATTTTATTTGTTTGAAGATAGAAGCTGCTGATTTGCATGACAAAAGCTAGGGTTTCCCCGACGAGCGAGGTGGATCCTTACAAAGCTCGAAGAACCTCACTATAGGCTCAATGGCACATATATCACCAGTCCATTCGCGCAAGACTAGTACTAGGGAAATACATCGTGTTCTGCAAGGTTTGAGCTCTCCAAAAGAGAAGGATAGAAGGAATAACCCTAGGTCACAACTTCCCAGGACGCGACTAACCTCAAGTCGCAGGTCACAAGTGACCCCAGGTCGTAGGTCGTAGACCGTAGATGACCCCAGGTTGCAGGTCGTAGATGACCCCAGGTCACAGGTCGTAGATGACTCTAGGTCGCAGGTCGCAAAAAGCCCAAGTCGCAAGCCATCCCAACAGTTAGGAAGACGAAGAGTCAAGGGCAACTTAGGAGTCATCTCAGCCTATATGTAAAACTTCAGGAAATTATGAAAGGGGGACTTTTAGCACTCGAGTTGAAGCTAGGACGAGATAGTGGATTTATGATTGAGAGCTAATGGCACTAAGCTCTTGGTATCAAGTGGAGGGAGTTGTAGTGTGAGGCTAGGGTTTTGGTATCATGCATTGAGATGAATAGCCCATGTTCCACTATTGGGTTTTGATGAGTTGTAAAATATATATTTGAAGTTGCATCAACATTAATAATATATTCTCTTTTTCTGGCACTGATTCACATGCTTTCTTGTGGTGATAGTACTAGTTGTCTAATATTTCACTATGTTTGTACGTGTGCTTTCATACACGCAAATGGTTGTGGATTGATTCATAGTGGTTGCATGTATGTTTTCTTTCGAATCAATGTGTATTTTTTTCTTTCCATGTCTGTAATCTATTGTGAACTAGTTTGCAGTTAACTTCTGGCATGTTTTATTTCATGTATGTCTGACCATGTTTTGGCTCACCAATCCCGCTCATGGCATACCCCCTTTTATTTGCTGCTTATACTTTCTTATATCTTGTTTGTGGTTCATCAATATTGGGCTGATTTTGCTTCATTGATTGGTCATTTCACCCTTGCCTCCGCTTCATCATCTTCTCACTCGACAACCAAGAGCGGAAACACTTACAGTGACAGCCAGGCCCACATATCGGATGAGGCTCCTATCCCAAATGGTGTGAGGTCTAATTGCGACCTTTCACCGGGGAGACTCAATTGTTGTCAACGGTAAAATTTTTCTCGTCAATATTTTGGCGCTAGAAGGAGCGCCAGATGACAAGTTGAGCCCTTAGAGCCTGCAGTTAGTATCATATATGTAAATGGCTCATCCCCAAATCATTCTCCCGATATTTTTATCAGATTTATATGGTTCTCGATGTTCAATCCCTAATGAACCTCTATATCACTTGTCCCAATTAAAGTTCGACGGTGAGAATGGAAATTCCATATTCAAGCACCTTTCCGATTTCCTTGAGGTTTGTGAACATTACAAAATTGATGATGAGGAGCTATCTTGTGTGCTCTTCTCCCTCACTCTCGAAGGTCATGTTAAGAAATGGTGTTGCATGTTGCGAGTAACTTTCATCAATTCGTTCGAACAACTCATTGGTGAATTTCAACAAACTTTTCACACGTAAAATTTTCAAAATGTATTACTAATTATAAATGAGATCAAAATGAAACCTCAAGAATCTCTAGAGGAGTTTTCTATTAGATTTTTTCATCCTTGTTTTGAGTTCCCTAAAAGAGATGTCAATTGGGAATATTTAATTGAACAATTTCGACAGGTAGTTTTCATTTCTCTGCAACACCTTCACTGTAAAAAATCCTGATCCTCATGTTTGTTATGATAATAATTAAGTTACGAGTTGTCCAGATTCTGTCCCTAATATTTGCTTGTCCATCTCCCCGAGTCCGAGACAAATTCAGGCCTCCAAGATGGAAATTGCTATTTGTGACATTACTCTTACTCCTCCTGAATTTCCGTAGAATGGAGTTTTTGTTGCAAAAGTTTTAAGTGATGATAGAAACGTACAGGAAAATAAAACCTGTTGTGTCACCTCTGAATCTTTCATACACCCTTTCAAATCAAAACTTGAAAACCAAATTGAATTAACATCTCTCCCTGCTAATGAAACCAATCTCGAGTCCAGTGAACATGTGCCTGGATCTAGTTATAAATCTCATTGACCTACTGACAATGAACTGGGCCTTATCCCGGATAAAGTTTATTCCCCTGCAAAACCCTTGGACCATGATGGGCATGCATGTCCATTGGCCTCTTTGGATGACACTAATGTGCGAGATTAAAGTCCTTGCATGATTGGTACCCCTGCATCCGAATCATTTCTTCCATTATTCCCTGATTCACTTCTTGAGTGTGTCACATCAATAATTTCTTCAAATCATTCAAAAATGTCTTGTGCTGGTGTTGATCGTAGTGATGAGAACACGGGTGGTGTTTAACAATCACATTATAAAATTGACGAATCTCTTATTTTTTATCTCGTTCATCCACAATTTAAACGACCAAGAAAGTGACCTTATGCCTCGACAATCTAGAGATGTTTCTCTTATTGATTCATCCCAATTGTTAACCCTAAAGGAGCCTAATATACCAGATACCCAACCTGATCAAATTGGCGGCTCCAATGATTGTTATTTATCTGAAAACATATTCACTCATGCCTCTGGGGACTGTCATTTGTATCTATCTATTGACCCAATGAAGCCACTGACATTCGATGATTCGATTTTTGATGATTCAAGGACTCATTAGGAAGTCGAGGAAATTCAACTTCCGCTGACGATTATCTCAGGTTCTCACGATCCTGATGAGACCCCTGAAACAAGTCAAACTAGGGTTTCTCGAATTAGGGTTTCTGAAATTAAGGTTCCCACACACCACACTCCTCTCAGCATAACCATGCCGAATGTCATCTCAATTAGGCAAGCCTTCAATTCGAGTGATGTTTCTCTGAGCACATCTTTCTGTCCCCTAATAGTTGATATGCAACAACCTATATACCGTAATTTTTTCATTGGAAGTAAAATGCCAGCCATTGTCTCTGATATTTTTGGTTGTTTCCCATCCAGTATAGGTTGCAGTTAGGTACTAACATGTGATGTTTTACAACTGTCTCTATTGCATGAAATCTTCTGGTAAACTCATTTCACCCTGGGAAATCTAAAGAATCTAATATGTTGGACTGTCAATTTTTCAGTCTGCAAACATTTGATCGAATTAACAATACGCTCATTGATAGTTTTCTAGTCACCACAAATAATGACCACATCCATTCGCCAGTTGATCTCATGAAACCATTGAAGTTTGAAAGTCCCCCGTTGGAAGGCCTAGAGTTTTTCCAGGACGGTGAGGCACTTCAGCCCCCACTGACAGTTACATCAGATCCTCACGTCCCTGGAAAAACCCAAGGACAACTTCAAACTAGGGTTTCCAGAATTAGGGTTTCTACACTTGGATTCGTGAGCATCTCAGCTCACCTGGTGGATGCTTATTTTTCCCATTCTGTCAGATTGATCATCCTGAACATCATGATGAGATTCCCGGCTGGCTTGACGGATCCTATTCGATAAATATATCTGCAAGTAGGAAATGTCTTACCTCACTTCTGTCGGATCTAGGTTTATGCATGACTGGATGCGTGCTGTTTATAAATGATTTTAGGTTTCAAGTACATATTTCTACGTATCAAGATGAAATTGCAATTCATCTTGAACAATCCATTCTAGCACGTTCTCTAGTAAGTAGCCATGTCCTTCTTTTTGTTGCACATGTTTGTCAGGTAAGTCTTGTTGTCGGTGCACAATGTTGTATGCTAGTTCTAATTGTGGAAATTTTGTTCTTGCAGGTCCAGAACTAATGCGATGGCTGCATTGGATATCTGATTTCACATAACCCAACCGCCTCTCCAGTTAAATTAGGGTTTTAGGTTTAGGCTAGCTAGGATATTTTAATAAAATTTTTCTGGTTGAAATTTCTAATTAAGGTTTACTTACTATAGTTTGCTTTATAGTTTAAATTTATGTTTGTTGTCTTTTCTTACGGAAAGTAGATTCATGCATTATAATTTTCCATTAGTTCACACTCATGCTCTCTCATTTTTTTCTCATTGCTACATAATATTAAGATAACCACCACATGTGCTTTGTCTTGTTTGTTCACCCATGACTAGTTGATTCGTTTGTTGCATCATGTTGTATGTTTTCCTCCTTGCATCATATGTGCTGGCGGTTGACCTAGCTTGGAAATTTTCTGTATATTGAATGCGACTGCATGAGCCTTCATCGAACCCGGAGCCTTCAAACCGTCAGTGCCCTAACTAGCCTTCTTATTCCTCCTTGCACGTGTTCGAAGCCGGATGGATTTATTTTACCTCTTTGCAAACATTGAAACCCTAAAGGTATTCCTTGGTTTCCTTGTCATAATTGCCAAAACCCTAACCCTATTGTTTGGGTGAGGTTGTGGTGGTTTCCCCAAGAGGCAGCTTGTGTCACAAAAGGTCATCAAAGTCACGTTCTCAGAATTATTCCTACAAGTCTAATTCATTAGCTAGGGAGATACAAGCAGGTTTCTTGTGGGGAACCCTAATGAGTTTGAATCGCCCATATCCACAACCTGAGCCCTGTGCCCAACATAGTCTTGAATATCTTAATGATTTGTTTTGCATGTTTCTCCTGTGGGTGGGAAATGGGATGTGAAGGCTTGGCATGAGGGAAAACCCAAATTAGAATATCTTTAAGTTTCTGTCAAATAAGAAACAACCTCTCTTGCTCGTAAAATAAGTCGGGATCCCTCATCCGCCCATGAAAAATAAGTTCCATAAGCACACGAAAATAAGTGCTTTAATCACATGAAACAAATAAGGGTAAAGGATTAAGAAAGGCATCCTGCGCAAAGAGGTAACACAACAAATCCGCTAGGGTACTGTCCAGGCTTGCTGGCAGCAGAGCAACATTTGTGATTTCTTGAGGTGACTCCGCCGGGGTACTGTCCAGGCCAGCTGGCATCAGAGCAACACTAGAGACTTATTTTAAAATTCTGAATATAATAAGCTCGCCGGCTCACTCTCTGCATCATCATCAATCTACTGGCATGCGTGAACTTTTGCTTGGGAAGTTTCTGATTAACAAGACCTAGATGAGGCACAAGGATTGGGCATATCTGTAAAGGTCAAATAAATACAAGAGGTACCCACAATACCTATTCAATATTCCCTTGCATCACTATCCAGACTCAGATTATTGTGTAGACGTTGACAAAGATGATGGATTCTACCAGTGGTTTGTCAATTGTTGTATCTGCTACAACTACACCCAAAATTTTGGGTATATTCAAAATTTCGGGTCCCCCTCTGCTCGCTCAACCATTAGGGTTTTGACCCGAAATTTAGTTGGTGACACCCCCGTGACCTATTCCTGCCAAACCCTATGACCACACCCACATGCCTTGATGTCTCATCAGTACACCACGGCTTGGGGGTCTTATGATTCAAAGAGCATTGACAGTCCCTCCATGGATTCAAAGGTAGGTTTCCATTAGATTGTCATGGTAGCAGCCTCAGATGTGCTTGATCTATTTCCAACCCCTCGCAAACCTTCTCACCATCATGACAAGGTACTTGTGCTACAATCGTGTCATGTGAGGAGGTATCTTGTGCAACAACCGAGATCATGCATGTACTTGAGTGGAAGTTTGTTTGCATGTTAAATACATAACATATGTCCATTAGAAGCACTTTCACCATGGATCATTTAGGCATTCTATTTGGGTACTCCGCCAACCTCATAGTCTCATGTAAATTATTTTCAAATTAGGGGACATAATTCTCTAAAAGTAACCGAGGACTAATTGAGATTATAATATTTCATGCAGGAAAAGCCCATGGATGATATACCCAGCAATATCACCACTGCACTGAAGGAAATAAATCGAAACTAAAATTACAAGGGCGCAGCTGCGGAGCATGACACATTCATCTCCTTTCCATGTGTGGATGCGAACAAAGGCTATATCTGAGACCTTGTCAAGGCGGATGACAAGGGTAAGAGTAATTCAAGTTGAAATATAAGAGGTGGAAAATATGTGACACCTATAAGTGAGGAACAAAAGGTGTGCTGATTGGGGCGACTTTTGATCACGGTTAAGCCACATCTTTTCATATGTATGGCCTCATTCCCAAGGAGCTACTTGTAGAGGGAAATTACTTGTTCGATGTTGAATCATATCTCAAACCAAAGGGGAGATCTCATTCTTCACGCATACAAAATCCATATTTAAAGAGAAAAGAAGGGATTTTAATACGTTTTAATAGCCATGAGCCAACATGGGCATAAAGCCAACCCCATAAAATGTGTGCCTTATTGAGTACCCAAAGATTCGTATTTTGTGAGGTCCTGAAGACTGTTGCACAATGGAAATTCTTAGAAGGTTCACACTTGAGACATCCATGAAATTCTGAGTGTATTGTGACTCTGGGCCATGAAAAGGAGAGAACACACTGCCTGATGAGGGCCATTTGCGGCCGGCCCAAGATGAGGAATGCGACTAGATCTGCTAGTTGCAAAGTCACATACGCTGAAGGAGTGAATGGGAGTGTGACTTGTGGATGGTTGTGACTTGGCGACCTCGTTGAGTCGTATTACTGGGGAATACGTCCATGCGATGTGTCTTTGACCATACGATCAAGTCATGAGACCGAAGCAGAGACACATTTAACTTGCAGGCTATCTTTGTTGTTTGGAAATACCATAAGATTCAAACTCCAAACGAGACAACGAATTCTTATGCGTTCTGCAAGTCCATTGAATATTGAAGTGAGCCCATGGGAAATAAATCACAGAGAACATACCGGTGCATTGAGTTATTAGGTTACACAAATGTCGCTATAGCTTCAAACACAGGTATAAATATACGAGAACCATACCTGATGTTATCACTCAGAAAAAATGAAGCAACATTTGACAAAGTCATATAGGTTCATGTGTCAAAGCTAGGGTTATAGGATTCATTTTTCATTACTTGGTCAAAGAAAATTTTAAATTTTTCTTATTTAGTCTATCCCACGCTCATTTAAATCCCCCCATGTCACATCAATCATAATTTTCTGACATTTTTCAATTCCCAAGGTTATAGCACCAAAAGTGTCATTTTAGCCAAGAAACCATGCTTTCGTAGAAAAATACATTGAGAAATTACACTTTTCGCTACAAAACTGCTGACACTTTCGTAGCGAAAATGCCCAGAATTACACTAAAAATGCTACAAAGGTAAGGTTTCCTGTCTATCATGTCAAATTAGCTATTAGGTGTCAGAAAATCATTTGAAAGGGGTAAGTTAGATACCATTCGAGTTAGTTAGGGTAAATATCAAGGTACATGGTCAGGGCTGAAGTCATCATCACCATTTCAAGTATGTATGAGTCATCATTATGTTATGAGTGGGCATCGAACCTCAAAATATTTCCAAATTAAGTCATTTCTCATTCTTCATTCCTTTGTTGCATGATATTGAGCTCTAGAGAGCTATTTCATTGAGCCAAAGTTGTGGCTGGTATTTTCAAACGTTTGATGATATCACTATCAAGCGAGGCAGAGAAGACACTAAAGAAACTACGGCTGCAAAAAGAAAGACAAATAAGGGTGGACAATGTCTCAGATATGAGCCATCAGATATGAATCTGATCAATGAAGACCCAATAGTTGTAGAAGTCATCAGAAGGAGAGGATGTTTACAGTTTTGTGAAAGACTACAAGGTTTCCATGTGTAGGTTTCCAAAAAATTTGCCCTAAACTTCAGTGGAACAACTACTAAAGTGGGGATGCTGAATCTCACCATTACACCAGAGGTCATTGTAGCAGCAACATGGATTCCAAGGGGACAAGAGAAATGGTTCAAAGGGTTCAAATTCAATATGGAGGAGTGCAAAGAGTTTATCAAGCCAGAAAATAGTGAAATGGACCTTACAAATGCCATTCCAAGGAGGTGCATGAAGGATAACTTCTCAAAGTTATTGCTTATCATCCAGAAATATTTTACTTGTGAGGGGAGATACCATAAAGTCTATTCTTACCATTTCAAACTTCTCCTACACTTTGCGGGTAAGATATCTCTTTATATGCCTTTCTATTTACATAAAAGTTTAGAAAAAATGGCAGATAAGGTTCAAGCAAAATCAGAAGGAAGTGAAACCTCATTGTTTCATCACGATTTAATAAAATTGTTGGTTTTAGATGAATTAAAAAGACTAGGCAAAGACTTGTCTTCATTTTTGTTTGTTAGTGGATTTGAAATGGATACCCTTGCCCTTAGAAGAACTCCTAAACCTAGGGGAATCCCATCACCCTTAGTGGCAGAATAAATGAACCAGTGAGGGCAAAATAAAGTGAACCAGTGAGGGCAGAACAAAGTGAGCTAGTGAGGGCAGAGTAGAGTGAACCAGTCATGATGGAAACAGAGCAATTGCAGAGTTTTTACACACCCATTGTTCCACATGAAAAACAAAAGTCAATCAAACCTACAAAACAAAAGCAATTTGTGAGTAAACAAGGCAAGAAAAGGATAACAAGGAGTCAAATAGTGGATTTAGAAGACAAAACAGTGGATGTAGAAGACAGAACAATAGCTAAAGGAAATTTAGAAGACATACTACATGCCATTGACATTGAAGAGACTCCTATAGTCTAAGATGAGGATATAGAGGAAGGTGGACAGAAACCCAAGAAAGCGAAATCTGCAAAGAAGCTAGAGTTTGAAGGAGAGGATGCAGGTTTTATGTTCCAGGAAAAAAATCCCACGACTAGGCATGCTAGAAACTTATGGAAAGCAATAAAGAGGTTTATCGAGCCACTAAAATAGTCCAACTACCTCAAGACATTATTGATCTTTCATCACCTGCAGAGAAAGATACAATTAGCAAACCAAAGAAAGGAAAAGAGAAAGTAATTGAAAAAATAGAGTTTGAACTCCTTGAAGAAAAATTAAGGTTAGCTAACCATGAAATTGTAGGCATGAATAAGTGATGCAGGTGCATTAGACACTAGCCAGCAATGTAGGAGTTTTGTCCACATGTTGTGGCTAGGAGGGTTTGAAAACAATCGAATTATCACAGCTAGGTGTCAATACCTTAGCTGATTGTATTATTAGACCAGTTAGAGTCGTAGAAGTTGAATAGCTCAGTTAGTCTAGCTGTCATATTCCAGTTAGTTGAATTGTTTTAATTAGACTGTTGATTTCCTGAAACGGTCCTCTCAAAGGAACCGAAGAGTCATAGGTTTATGAATATAATTGTAAACCCTCGGATGTATGAGGAGGACAAGAAGAAGATAGGAGATTCTGCAATAACTCTGTGTGTTACAATTGCTTCCAATTAAATAGTTTCTGTGCGCATTTACCCTAGAATCGTGTTGAATCATTGATTGTCAAGAGGTTGTTTAATTGCGAAGTGATGAACTCTCTGCGTATGTATCTACTGGAACAAACCGTTGTATAGGTTCTGCATGTCTCTGTCTATTGTTTCCCTCAATTTGCTCGAGTAGAGAAGCCTGTGAAACCATGGTCATTTAAATCTGGTTAATGGTAATAGAATCCTGCTTAACACAGTAAGTTACAATCGTTTGTCAACCGGAGTCTGAACTTGAGTTAACAACCAGAGCATACAAAGGCGAACGCAAACCTTGACGCAAACCCTGGTTAGCCACTATTCAAAACCGCTAGCGGATTTGGGAAAGTGGATTGCCCATATCGCACCGCTTTTGGTGCGAAGGCGGTATTTCTGGGTCAAGGAGCGATTCCATAGAGAGTTTGATGCGTGGCAAGGTGGACCCCCGGAAAACCACCGTCCAGGCGCGCCATCGCGCGTTAAAATTCGACGTTGGATGCCGAGCGATATGCGTATGAGCCGTCGATCTGGGCAAAGGCCATCGGATGGTCTTCATTTGACGGAGATGCACGAAGTTTAAGCAAGGTACGACGCGCGCATTTGATTGGGCCATTGACATATATGTGGGGCCGGCCGAAGGCCTATTGTAACGCCGATTAGTTATAAGGTGTCGAGATATTATATAAGGCGCGGAGATTTATTTAAATTACAAAGGTTCGTTATAAAGCCAATATTAATATATAAGGCGCGAAGGTATAAACTTTGATTATAAAGTTGGAAATAAGATATAAGCCGGGAGATACCATTTGATATTCAAAGCTATTGAATATAGTTGTTTATCAATTTTCTCCAAAATTGATAAATAAAATTGCCAAGGAATTGTAAGTAGACCACGTGGAGCCAAAGAACGAGGGTTTTGAGAAAGGGAGCTGACTTTCAGCTGTGTGACTATGTCAATAAGGAAACAAGGAGACAAAACATTCAGAAGATTCAGTTTGAACAGATGAAAAAGGTTTGGGAAGAGAAAGTTGACAGTGTTTCCAAGACCCTAGATAATACACAACAGTTAATCAAATGGACCATGCCATTGAGGAAAGAGGTGAAAATTGTCAGGAGAATGAACATGCATTTAAAATCTACCAACAGAAAGCTGAAATATCAGGTTAAAGACCTCTAAGAACAACTATAGCTAATCCATGAGGAGCTGGAGAAGAAAGGAATAAAAATGACAGTACTTGAAGAGCCAATAGCTCAAACCATTATCAATGAGGAAAAAACACCTCAAAAATCCTAGTTTGAGCTGGTTTATGTTTTTAAAGGTTAATGGCATATTAGAAACAAAGTTTTTACACCTGGAAAGTATATTTTTTAAGCTAGACAAAAATTTGGAAAAAACACTGTTTTCAGCAGTTTCGTAGCGTTTCCTAGGCTTGAAGCTAGGAAAATGCTACGAAACCACCTGTAGCTTTCTTTTTGCATTTAAAATCACTTTGGGGAGCTTACAAGAATAGGAAATCACATGAAGTATGTTTCAAGGCATGAATAAGACAATGCAAAAGGAAAGAGGCATAAATTTTGATCGCAAGGGTCATTTTTGTAGCGCTACGAAAGTACGCTACAAAACTATCATATTTTCGTAGCGTGTTGATTTGAAGGTTAATAAGCAGGTTTTTGTGAAGTTTTGGACAGGTGGATACTTTCAAAGGTTCGTAGGAATTTTCCAGCAATCATCCAAGACTTAAAGACCGCGAGATGAAGACAACTCATCAGCCAAATCATTCGTTGAAGATAAGGACCAGTTTTCCTAAAAAGCAGGGCTTGTTTCCAAATTTAGAGGAGGCTAATTAAGATGTCATGTAGTGATGATTTCCATCACAGCCTATTCGAACATGTGGAGGATTGGTTTTTAGATGTATAATTGTTTCAAGAAGATAAGGTAGATGATGTAATAATTAGCTGTTTGAGTCCTATTAGGAAAATGATTGTTTCATATTGTAGCTGTCATTTTATCATTAAAGCACATGTTTTCTTGTTTTGCAAGGTGTCATTAGGAAAATTTCGATGTATCTAGCCAAGAGGCAGATCATCTCTGATGTAAAAAGTCTATTAAAGGGCATATATTTGAATTTGTAAAGGGTTGGAGATTTTTTGGCAATACTTCAGCTTTATGTAAATTGACTGTTTTTTACTTGACCAACCTGAGATTCTCATGGATTTTTTAGTGTTTACTTGATCTATATTTTCTATGTGTACCATTTGCAGTGGTTTTCATCTTTAATACTAAGAATTCATTCATGTAATGCTCTGACTTCCTTTATAGATGAATTGACTGTTATATTTCATGTTTCATGTATGTTTTACCTTTGCTAAAAACTCTTACCTGCCTCAGCTTCCATGTCAAGTGAAATTACTACTGAACTACTGAATTTGTTGACTCCATAAGCCCAATGATTGCAGACTAGTACTCTTTTCAACCTATACACATCATAATCAAGTTATTTTCCAAGTAGAGTTATCCATCTAGATTTATCTTTATCCAATGTCATTAACCCCTTTGAGAGAGCCCTCTCAGACTGAAGAGGCTAAGATTTAGTTACAAGTTGGTCTGAAACAGTTACATGAAGTTGTCTGATTAGCAGCTTATTAGGTGCAATTTTATGATAGCACCTGAAATCGTGTGTGGCATCGACATGCATGCGAGAACCACATTTGACACAGACACAAAAATTGGAGCCCCTGTGTTCTAAAGAATATAGGAGAATGCGACATATGCCAAGTCTCACCTCCATATTAGCCTCATATACAAATTCATGGTGGGTATCCATAAATTCTCCAAATTCACAACGCTAAAAGAAGTGTCGAATATATTTCTAGTGCCAGCTCGTATCTCAAGTTTCTTCAAACTCATTTTCATTGTTGTTTTGTTTGTTTTGGCCCGCGAAATAAAAATCCATTTGAAGACACTCCTGGATCACAGATTTAGCATTTACGGTCCAAGGTTACTCTGGGCAGTCTCACTTCCCCCATGCAGCCTTTGCTGAAGTCACACATTCATGGGTGATACCACGACCATGGTTGCCGAAGGATGCACACATGGTCATAGGAAATCACTCCCATATCGCCAAGTCGAAGCCTATTCCACTGGTCAGGAGATGTGACCCAACCTCGGTGCGACTACGCGACCTCTCCTAGGTTGCAAAGTCGCAAAAAATTGCACCCAAGAGAGCCCACAACTGGTGCGACTCTTTGATTGTGCGATCTCCGCACTAGGATTGCAACCTCACGCAAAGTCAACACCCATGCCCATCAAATGGTCAGTCACACTCTCAAGAATTCAAACCGCATAGGGTGGGAATGCAGTTAGATTACAGTAGGTGGCTCGACAACTTGAGGGGCATTATCATCTGATATGAGGTTGTATGGAGATATAGAACATTGGTCATTGAGCTTGCGTAACAACATATGATCGAGGTGCCATAAGAATAAGAAAAGATCCACCTTTGCGCACAGTTGAGAACACACAAGGGATGCGCCAAGGAGATGTGCGCGTATACACATACTGGCTATGTCAATGATGCAATAGCATATCGCATTTAAAGCCATGCAAAGAATATACAGGCAGTGACCAAGAAAACACCACGTGAAGTGTTTGAGAAATATGCTAGGTGCAAATAAGATTTATTTGATCCTTCATTGGTGCCATGCCATAGAGAAGAAGGAAGTGTTAGATAAAAGAGCATAGGGTCACCATATGCAAACCACATACATTGATAATACTGTGACATTAAAAAATAACACACAAGGGTCTAGACTAACAACATTTGTTTGAATCACTCTTTCAATTAATTGAATGCGCCTCCAAAATAATTATTTGGTTATAAAGACATGTGACCCATGTTATTTGTTTGCAGATAGAAGTTGTTGATTTGCACATAAAAATCTAGGGTTTACTCGACGAGCAAGGTGGATTCTTACAAAGCTCGAAGAACCTCACTATAGGCTCAATGGCACATACATCTATCACTAGTCCATTCATACAAGACTAGTACCAGGGAAATACATCATGTTCTGCAAGGTTGGAGCTCTCCAAAAGAGAAGGATAGAAGGAATAACCCTAGGTCACAACTTCCCAGGTCGCGACTAACCTCAGGTCGCAGGTCGCAGATCACAGATTACCCAAGGTCACAAGTCGCATATGACCCCAGGTCGTAGGCCATAGATGACCCTAGGTCGCAGGTCGCAAATGACCCCAGGTCGTAGGCCATAGATGACCCTAGGTCGCAGGTCGCAAATGACCCTAGTCGCAAGCCAACCCAACAGTCGGGAAGACCATGAGTCATCTCAGTCTATATGTACAAGTTCAGGAAATTATGAAAGGGGTACTTTTAGCACTTGAGTTGAAGCTAGGACGAGATAGTGGATTTGTGCTTGAGAGCTAAAGGCACTCATCTCTTGGTATCAAGTGGAGGGAGTTGTAATGAGGCCAAGGTTTTGGTATCATGCATTGAGATGAATAACCCATGTTCCACTATTGGGTTTTGACGAGTTGTAAAACATGTATTTGAATTTGCAGCAACATTAATAATATATTCTCTTTTTCTAGCACTGATTCACATGCTTGCTTGTGGTGATAGTACTAGCTGTCTAATATTTCACTATGTTTGTACATGTGCTTTCATACATGCAATTGGTTATGGCATGGTTCATAGTGGTTGCATGCACGTTTTCTTTCGAATCAATGTTTATTTGTTTCTTGCCATGTCAGTGATCTATTGTGAACTTCTTTGAAGTTAACTTCTGGCATGTTTTCTTTCATGCACATCTGACTGGGTTTTGGCTCACCGATCCCGCTCATGGGTTCCCCCCTTTTATTTGCTGCTTATACTTGCTTATATCTTTGTTTGTGGTTCGTCAATCTTGGGATAATTTTGCTTCACTGATTGGTCATTTCACCCTTGCCTCCGCTTCGTCATCTTCTCATCCGACAACCAAGAGTGGAAACACTTATGGCAGCAAATGAGACCACATACCGGATGGGGCTCCTATTGAAAATAGTGTGAGGTCTAATTGAGACATTTCACTGGGGAGACCCCTTGTTTTCGGCAATACAATTTTTCCCATCAACACCCCCCTACCCATAAAATTCTTCCTTCCTCTTCCTCTTCGCCACCTCTTCCTCCAGAAGAATCTTTTGCATGATTACTCTTTTTTTTTGCAAGGCAGATAACTTCTTCAAAATACCGAGGAATTTATTCTTCCCAAAATCCTTCTCTCTCTCAACAAACTTCTTCTCAAGGTATTCAATGTAAATGTTCTTAAGTTTTCCACTTGCTTGCGATGAATTATGATAATGTGAATAGGTGGGATATAGTGCCTTGAAATAGGTTGTGAGAGGAACATATATTTCAACACCGATGGTATTTATTTCATGCATAATGGATCTTATTTCTGCTGCTAAGGAAAGAGGATCATCATTTTTCAACTCAATATTGAACAAATTGATCATAAATTAAACAAGTGTGAGCCATACAATTCCTTCGACTCCTTTATGGCTTCAAAGGAATTTTAAAATGGTGAAATATGTCGACTCACTTCTTTATTTACAGATGCTGCAATAAAGGAATAGGCCTTGTTGTTCTTGTTTCCCCAGATGGATAGATCCTTATCTAAAGTAGGATTTTCAGGTGCATTATCTCCTTCTCCTTCACAAATTCCTTTCCAGAGCTCATTAAAAATGAGGGTGTGTTTTATCTTCTTGCACCACTCATGGTATTTAACTTTTCCAGTGAGAACTAATCTTGCTATGGATATGAGTGAATGCATCATATAATATGATCTGGGCCCAAAATAATTACAATACTTATGTCCTTGCAGTAAAACTAATTAGATATGTCTTTAAATAAATATCTTCAACTAAATATGTAGAATCTCCATCAAAATCACATACCTCCATACACCATGCAATTTCATAAAGAGCCAAATCTATAATTGATGCTCCAAATAATATATGTGATAAATTTTATACCATATTATTCATATTATATATGCACTTTCCATAGTTTCATATCAAAATTTCAATGCATCATATATCATTGTTAACTCAAAGCACATGCACGATATTTAGGAAAGGGGGGTAGTCAACATGTATTCAAACCAATAGAAACAAACAAATGCATGGTAAAAAATATGGCATGGAGAACCACATCGCACACAACAAAATGGGAGCCACAACCTTCCAAAATGGGTTTCAACGCACAGGAAAATAGACCATAGCTATCGAAAATGGTATAACCTTCAAGCATCAACGTGCAGATGCATGCATACCATATACATCATTGATCGACGCACCACACACCAGGCATACGAAAATCAACACACCATAGTTCACAACACCACTATACTAGTGCTCATTTCGGTCTTCAATACATAGATACCTCCTCGAAACAAATTCAGCTCCTTAATCCATTACAAGTACATATCATATATCAACAACCATAATACGATCATCAAATAATGCATAACACAACACTTGGGCTCAGATCCTAGTAGCCACACAACGTTGACCATCAGTTCACATGAATAACGTTCATGGTATTCCACATACCAGGGTCATGTACATACATCGAATTAAACATATATCAAATTAAAAATACCATTCAACACAATAGTCAACACACAGGTCCAACGCACAGGTTTCAACCAATGGAATAGTTCACCGGTAGTATTCAGTCCTGCGTTGAGGATGAGCATAAAAAATAGAATGCAGAGGGAAAAAGTAAAATGGCAGCAGTTAAAATGCCAGGAGGAAGCTAAAATGGGGTTGGCTCTAATACCATGTCAACACTAGTACATATGGTCAATTTTCTGACACTTCAGTTCTGATAATTTTTACATATTGTTAGAAAGTTCCCAAATTTTTTAATCTCGCCAAAAAGTGTCACTATTGTGACACTACCAAAAATTAATTGGAATAGTGACACTACCCAAAAAGTGTTGGAATAGTGACACTACCCAAAAAGCGTCAGAATAGCAACATCATCGAAAGAGTGACACTACCCAAAAAATGTCAGTCTTGCGACTGTTAGTTCCCTTTAATTTGTAAGATTGGCAAGAACAAATAGCAGAGAACAACATCAAACCACTTTGGCGTCCAGGACTTAGCCTTCCTGGGCTCAGAGAGGGTTCTCTCCGTATTTATGATTAAATGATTTAGCTTTATGATTATATTTTTTGATTTTAGGCTAGTTATAAAGATTGGGGTTGTTTGTTTGATTGGATAGATAGAAATGTGGGAAGCTTAATCCATTGGGCTATGGAGTCATAAAGGGTTGAGTTGTACATCAACTTCTCAAGGTTTTTCAAAGAGCAAGCTAACTATATCAAATGGATCTCTTTGGCAAGATGAATATGAGATGGCAGAAAACTTGTGAGTTCAGTAAGGCTAAAGGGAAATTAAGAATCCTTTAACTATACTTCAACATAAATGCAGAGTAGACAGTCTCCGAATTCTACACTCAGGTCTTTAGAGGAAAACATTCAAGATAACGGTTTAGTGAAATTAAAGAGTAGTTAAGAATTCTTTAACTAAACTTCAGAGAAAGCCTTAAGACAATAGTTTGGTAAAACTAAAGGGCATTTATGAATTCTTTAGCTATACCTCACAAAGAAAGCTTCAATACAATAGTCCAATAATACTAAAGAGCATTTAAGAATTCCTTAGTTACACTTTCAGAGGAAAACATTAATATAACACTAACAAACATAGTTAAGGTGCTCAAGCAACATATCTTAATCTAAAATTTATGTTTTGTTATCAGAGAAATTGATGTATAGTATGGAAAACAAAGGGAAAACATTGAAATAAAAGGGATAAGATCACCATTAACATAGCTCAAGGATCCTGTGAAAGTTCTTGTATTACTTATGTCTAGCTCAAAGATAGTTACAGTGCTCCCATGTAATAATATTTGCAACTCAGAGTCTAAACAAAGTCCAACCAACCAACCAACCAACTGATAGTGAAAATACATGCAATATTTAACTGCAACTGAGGAGGTTGCCCTAATCTAAGGTGGCAGACTGCATTTACTACATAGTAAATGAAGTTTTTGACAATTAAGACCATGCAAGGCCCAAGCTAAAAATATCTCTGATAGACCTACTAAAGTGGGTTTTACATTGTTTTTAATGAAAAATAGGGGAATTAGTAAAAGGGGAAGGGATTATATATATGGAAATGGGGTTTTAAATGGGGTTTCAGAGCATGATAATGTTAGAAAAGAAAAAATGAAAGGTAATGGAGAGTTTAAATGAAAAATAATGAAGGCAGTGAGATTTGGCTTTTCATCACACTTAATTAGGAAAATTCTCCTCTTTTAACTGAATCAAATGGTAGATGGACTTTTTGACCCCTTTGTCACCCAGGATCTCCTTTCCTTTCTGGAAATAAATGATAGTCATGGAATATTATTTTTAGCAAAAAATATAAGGAGTAGGTAGTCATCTTGTGATACTGTAAAAATACAGGAGTCTAATAGTGGCTCCAATTGGGGAGGGCAGCTCCTTTAGGAGGTGTCTAGAACTTTGTAGACCAGTAGCCTGATTTATTTGGCTGATTTCCACTCTATAATCCTAATCTGCTGTAACTTTTGTGACTGTGACCTTTAAAAATTGAAATCCATGCTTATTGCAAACTAGGGTCCGAAACACACTTGATCTTGAGCTCGAATAAACAACTTGAAATTGAAAACTTTGAAGCATGCTCTAGTATTTTGGGAGATATTTTGCATACATACCTACCCAAAATATGATTCAAATAATTTTTCTTCCTTTTAGGGTGCATTTAGACTTGCAAACCTTGACATCATTTTATCTTTAAAACCTCTCACTTAGCACCTATCCCTTATTTCTCCTATTGGTTCAAATTAGGCTTTTGAACCAATGTCATTTTCTACCTACCTATTGATAAGCCAAGATTAAAAAGTTTGGCAAATCTTCATTTTCTAACTTATCAAAAAAAATTAAAAACATGAATTAATCAAGATTAAGCAGTTTGATCACCATGAATTGTGGCATTCTTTGAACAAGCTGCACACAATTTTATTTGCAAAAGTGAACTAAATTAAAGGTAGTGGCATTTAAATGTGCATCACTTTTAGAAATATTCATTTTTTGGTATGGGGCTTACCTTTTCTGTTTACATACCCTCTTTTCATCTTTTTTGTTTCTTTTCTTCCTCTCTTTTTGTTTTATCAGACTAGGCTTATGACCTTCACTTCAGGCTCTAATTTTGTCCAATATCCTGTTTGAAATTTGTTTGGGTAATGTTATGTACAATGAAGAAAATTCCAACTGAGATTCTTAACTGAAATAATGTTTCAACATCCTGCCATTGGCAGGACCTCCAAACAACTTTGTTCCATCCATCTCTTGTAAGAAGAATGCATTATTACCCCTTGCAGAATGAATAATGTATGGACCTTTCCATAGGTCATCAAACTTTCCATGTTTTCCTTTGTCCTCTCTTCTAGAATTCCACTTCAGCACTTTGTCTCCAATGTTGAAATCATTTGCTTTGGTCCTTTTGTCAAATATCTTATTGATATTTTCTTGTACTACCTGTGTTCTGTTGTATACTCCCAAGGTTGTTGGGAATACTGCATCCATTCCATAGACTAGCTGATAGAGTGACATATCAACTGATTTCTTATTTTTCAGTTAGTCTGCCCACAGTGCATGTACCAATTTGTTGTGCCATGATTTCTTATTTTCCTCCTGTAACTTCTTAATGATGTTCACCAAACTCTTATTTGAGGACTCATCCAATCCATTACCTTAAGGGTAATAATATGTAGAATTCCCCAAGTTAATGTGATATTTGTGGCATAAATCCACCATTTTCTTGGATTTAAAAGCAGCAGCGTTATCATTAATGATTTTCCTAGGACATCCAAATCTAGATAGAATGTTGGTTTCAAGAAATTTAAAAATTACCAAGTCTGTGGCAGTCCTGAAAGGAATGGCTTCTATCCACTTAGTAAAATAGTCAGTTGCAGTAAGGATCCATTTATGCTGGGCAGAGGAGGAAGGGTGGATTTCTCTAATGAAATATAGACCGCATTGTTGAAAAAGAGCTTCAACAGAGATTGGTTGTAATGGCAAAGGAAATAACTTTATTTTTCCCTAAAAAAATTGGCATGTATGATAGGTAACTACCATTTTGTGGATGTCTTGGAAAATGGTAGGCCAATAGAAACCAACCCTAAGGAGCTTATTAACAATTTTTTTCCAATAGAGGTGGCCTCCATAATCCCCTTCATGAAATTCATGCATAATCCTATCTGCATTTTCTTTAGGAAAACATTAAGCAATACACCACTAGAATTTTTCCAATATAATTTTTTTTCCAGAATGCAGAAATTTAAAGATTTTAGTTTCAAGAATCTGGCCTTTTTTTGGATAAACCAGGAGGAGCATTTAAATTAAAAAGCACATACAATATATTTGCGTACCAAGGATAATTTAGGATTGTTTCCCCAATAGGTGGAGTCGCGAGCTCCTCTTTTTTATCTAGTATATGAATCATATTGATGTCTAGTGCTTGAAAATTTGTTTCAGCCATTAGTTTAGCCAGCCCTTGTCCTTTGATTAATTTGGTGGGTTTGATTTCTAAGTCATATTCCACTATGACAACAATCCATTTGCCTCTTTTTCCATCAGGATCTTGTGTTAGGATGTCTTTAACCATTGTATGGGGCACAAATGCAATGATGTGTGAATGCATAATGTAGACTCTGAAATCCATTAATGCTTTGATTAAGGAAAAAGCCTGCTTTTCCATGATATTATATTTCAAAGGTGCATCTCTTAAAGATTGGATTAATAATGATATGGGATACTCTTGTCCCTTTGTATTTTTTTGCAGTAATACAACAACAACTGTGTGTTTTGATGCAAAGGAAAATATAAATAAATCTTTGTTGAAGTCAGGGCTGATTAGAACCAGAGCTTGTGTAAGTGCTTGCTTCACTAGGTCAAAAGACTTCTTTGATTCCTTGGTCCATTTGACTCCTGAATCTCTTTTGAGCATGTTGGTGATGTTCCTCAGGAGTTCTGCAAGGTTTGGTATAAACCTTCTTAAAAAATTTACCTTTCCAATGAAAGATTTCAACTCTTTGATATTTCTTGGGAGACCAATTTGCAATATTCCCTCAATCCTATTTGGGTCAATCTTGATCCCTTCTTCAGATATGATGTGACCTAGAAGCTTTCCTTCTTGAAGGCCAAATAAGGATTTCTTGGGATTCAAAGACAGATCGTACTTTCTGCATTTCTCAAAGACCTTTCTCAAATGAGCTATATGTTCTTCATCAGTCTTCGAATAGGCTGTGATATCATCGAGATATATCACAATGAAGAAACCTATTTCTTTTGAGAAAGAAATATCCACTGCTCTTTGAAAAGTTGCTCCAACGTTCATTAATCAAAAAGGCATTTTTACATACGTAAAGGTGCCCCAAGGTGTAGTGAAAGTTGTTTTTTGTTGATCATCTCGATGCACCAACATCTGATTATACCCTGAAAAACCATCTAGCAGAGAGATCCTTTTGGAGCCTACTACCCTTTGCAATATGTGGTCCATTTTTGGTAAAGAGTAGTTGTCCTTCAGGGATGCCTTATTTAGATTTCTAAAGTCAATGCAGAGCCTAATCTCTCCTGTCTTCTTCCTCATAGATACAAGATTTGAAACCCATTCTCAGTACCTGAGTGGGACTATTATCCCAACATCATACATTTTCTTTATGTCTTTCTCAACCAGTGGCATTTGGACATGATTTATTCTGCATAGTTTCTGTTTAAAGGGCTTCTGGCTCTCTTTGAGCGGAATTTTGTGATGGATGATATCAGTATCATAGGACTTCAGGTATTCATAACTCCAGGAAAACACATCAATAAATTCTTTGAATAACTCAATTATTTATTCTTTATAGGTCTTGGCAGTGTCTTTGATAGCTTTACCATTTTGGGCTCTTGCTCACTGCCCAGATTGCACTTCTCTACATTTTCTTCAGTGGATTCCATCTTTGGCTTTCTAGCAACATCATTGAAATCAAATTTTTTTTATAGAGGGACAAGTCCTCTTGACAGGGTATTGTATTTGAATTGTAGCACTTCAAAATCTTCTTTTTCAGGATCTTCACACATTTCTGTCCTATGTGTGTCTTTCTTTGATAACAAATTTATATCAGCATTACGAGGGGACTCCTCTTTGTATGTATGTTCCTGAGTAGAGCAGTCCTCTTCATGATCTAAGTCTGAACTTGGAATTTCAAACTCATTTTTGGACTGCAGGAAGTCTTCAATCTGTTGGTCACATTCAAAAACTTGCCAATATCTCATATTATTCGGGACTGCTGGTCTATATTTATCCTGTACTGTGTATTGTTTGTTAGGATGAGGTATTTGACTAGTGTTGGCTACAAATGCTAGTCCATTGGAAAGGATATTTTGATTTCTTGGGATAGAGGCAAGGTCATATTCTTTGAATGTCTTTAAAAAGTCAAGGGTAGCATTCATGTATGATCTTAATCTAGGATGCTTAGCTGAATATTATCCTTTAATTTTCCTAATGAATAGCTCAGAATCCCCATGGACAAATATTCTTTTGGCTTCTAATTTCTTCAGTAATTGTAACCCTAAAAGGAGTGCCTCGTATTCTGCTATATTATTTGTACATTGAAAGTTCAGTTTGTAAGAGTGACCCTTTGCGTGGTTGTTCTTAGTGTTGTGTACCCAAATACCTGCTCCTAATCCATTTTTTCCACAAGAACCATAAAAACCATGCTCCAAAGAGGTTTAGGTTCAGGTTTGTATTGTTCATTTTCTATTTGGTTTGACTGTTCTTCCTTTTCTTCTTCTTTTTCAACTATTTGTTCATCAATTTCTACTTGTTCATTAATGTTTTCATCATTGTAAAGAATAAATGAATCAAGGTATGAGTGGATAGAGTAGAGGGGGGAGTTATCAGGTTTTTCTCGACTGCTCACCATGTATTTCATATGAGTTTCCCTATACAATATTCGTGGTTGACTAAAGATTGGTATGGAAGCATTGGTCATATCCATTTGGAGGATGCCTTGAAGCTTGGATCCCCATGAGCATGATAGAAACATGCCATATTTAGGGGGAATGTCAGCCACCACAATATCCATTACTAGACTTTTGGCTGGTATCCGTGCTAAAGTAACACATAGATCTTTGATTGGGCCTAGGCATTTAACTCTACTGGAGTCAAAGGAGTACAAGTTTTTGTATGGTCTAGTTATCTCAAGGCCAAGTTTCTCCATAATTACCTTTGGGATGAGGTTATGAGATTCTCCTGAATCTAACATGGAATTATGGAGGATTTTATCATGAATATTCAAACTGACATAAAATGGGGGCACACCTCCCTCCTGGAATTTACCTTCTACTTCAGGCCCAAACAAAAGTTCAGGTTTGTCATCATTCAAATTCACAGTATCAGTATTTTCTCATATGTTTAGTGCTTTCAAAACTTTGGATCTATATACATCTTGGCCTACCAATTTAGTGAGAGGTATGGAAATCTTTTTCTTGGCAGTTTCATTCTATATACTAAATGGTGCCTATGTCTTTGGTAGATTTAAATCAGTTTTATCAGACATTGTTTTTGTAGCAACTTCAGATTGTTGATTTGCATTAGGGATATCAATTGAATCAATTTTGTTAGGGATGATAGTTGATTTACTAGTGCTTCTTTCTAGAATGTTTTTCTTTTTATCAGCACTTTTAACCATTTTATTTGAAATTTTTGCTGTCTTTTTCGGATTATTTTCAAGGGTCTTTCTTGCAAAATTTTCAGAATTCTTTCTCTTGGGAATATCTTGGGATTTCTTGCTTATGAGGTCATATTGTCAATGCACCTCCACAATAGCATTTTATAATCCTTGTTTATAATCCTCGGATTCTTTGCATTCCTCTTCAATTTGAGTTGGGGCAAATATGCCTTGCTCTTCCTCAGTGAGGAAAACAATGTCCTCATCATTAACTCCCATTAGATTAATTTGACTTTCTTCTGGCTCTTTAATCACCCCCTCATCCTCATCAACATAGTTTTCATGGAAATGAGGCCTGATTTGCTAGTCAAGTCCTCTCTATTCCCTTTGTCTTATTTGAGGGGGGTTTCTCAATTTTTGGTTTTGGTTTTGGTTTCTACTCTGAGGAGCTGCTTGGTTTTCTATGGGGAAAGTTCTCTCATTTAGGTTGATTCTCTCCATCATCCTCTCCATGGTTCTAATGAGTTTATCAATCTTAGGATTAGATGAGGATGTTGTAGCCTCTTCCCTATATGTGACTCTCTTTTTATTTTTCATTCTAGCCCTTTTGGCAATCAGAATTTCTTCCACACTTACTACACCCCTCTGCATGTCTTCTAGTGTAGGAGGGTCTCTTTCTCTTAGTTGATAAGCCATATTTGGGTCAAAACCATCTGGAAATATAATTAGGGCTAAACCTTATGGGGGTTTCATGTGAGGAGGGACGATGTTAAATACACTGTTGAACATAGTGCAGTAATCTTCGACATTTTCTCCAACGTTTCTCTTGATGTTTTCATATCTTGACAAGATTTGGAGAGGATTTTTCTTAACTTCCCATTTATTTAGGAAAAATTGGTGAAAAGCAGGGAGGTCATGTATACTATTAGGGGCCAGGCCTTTAAACCACTTTCTTGCTTCTCCCCCTAAGCTTTGGGAAAACATTCTTATCTTAATAGTTTCATCATCTATCTCTTGTCGATCAAAATAGTCATCCATTCTATCCACATGTTGTTGAGTAGTTGTAGAACTACTTTCATCAAATAGGGGGCTTTTGGACTGATAGTCCTGTGGTAGAGGCACTAAAGGTAATGGTAGGACTAATGGGGCATACCAGGCTGCCATGTCTGGTGGTTGGGAAACCCAAGGGGGGGTCAACAAGTGGGGGGTTGATAAAGGGAGGTGGAGGGTTGAATCGAGGAATGTGAACAATGGGTGTATGAGTGGGGGTTGAGGCTTCTACAACAGGACTTTGCTATAAGATGGATGGGTCAAAAACTATATGGGTTATCCAATTCTGGGATTTATTCCTAAACAAGCTTTGTTCAAAGTGAGAGTCAAAATGGATATCCTACAAGTTTTTAAGGTTTTCAGGTAGGGAAATTGCCTTGTGAATAGGCTTGTTAATAATTGAATTCTTAGATCTGGAAGTTTTCCTTAGGATTTTCTCTGGATTGTCAACTATTGCAGGAGGGTTTAGGTCAGGATGGGATCTGAACTAGATTCTTCGAGAAGCCAAAACTTATACCCAAGGCTCAGAGAGGTTGAAAGTTTTATAACAGCTAAAAAAAAACCAATTTGTGAAAAAATACTTAATTCACACAGTATTTTGACTAGGTTTTATTTGAGTTTTGATAATATAAGGTTTTCTCAATAATTACCCAATATGGTTGCCATTATGTTATATCCCTGTAATTTGTAAGATTGGCAAGAATAAATAGCAGAGAACAACATCAAACCACTTTGGAGTCTAGGACCTAGGCTTCCGGGCACAGAGAGGCCTCTCTCTGTACTTATGATTAACTGAATTAGCTTTATGATTATATTTTCTGATTTTAGGCTAGTTATAAAGATTGGGGTTGTTTGTTTGATTGGATAGATAGGAATGTGGGAAGCTTAATCCATTGGGCTATGGAGTCATAAAGGGTTGAGTTGTACATCAACTTCTCAAGGGTTTTCACAGGGAAAGCTAAATATATCAAATGGATCTCTTTGGAAAGATGAATATGAGATGGAAGAAAACTTGTGAGTTTAGTAAGGCTAAAGGGAAATTAAGAATCCTTTAAATACACTTCAACATAATGCAGAGTAGACTATCTCAGAATTCTGCATTCAGGTCTTTAGAGGAAAACATTCAAGATAACAGTTCAGTGAAATTAAAGAGCAGTTAAGAATTATTTAACTAATCTTCACAGAAAGCCTTAAGACAACAGTTTGGTAAAACTAAAGAGCATTTAAGAATTCTTTAGCTATACTTCACAAAGAAAGCCTCAAGACAACAGTCCAATAATACTAAAGAGAATTTAAGAATTCATTAGTTACACTTTCAGAAGAAAACATTAAGATAACACTAACAGACAAAGTTAAGGTGCTCAAGCAGCATATCTTAATCTAAAATTTCTGTTTTGTTATCAGAGAAGTTGATGTACAGTATGGAAAACAAAGGGAAGAAATTGACATAAAAGTGATAAAATCACCATTAACATAGCTCAAGGATCCTATGAAAGTTCTTGTATTACTGATGTCCAGCTCAAAGACAGTTACAGTGCTCCCATGCAATAATCTTTGCAAATCAGAGTCTAAACAAATTCCAACTAACCAACCAACCAACTGATAATGACAATACATATAGTATTTAACAGCAACTGAGGAGGTTTCCCTAATCTAAGGTGACAAAATAAATTTACTACAGAGTAAATGAAGTTTTTGACAATTGATACCATGCAAGGCCCAAGCTAAAAATATCTCTGACAGACCTACTGTAATAATAACTTTCAAATTAACTCCCGAGCTAACTTTAAAATATCTTTGACTAACTGCCTGCAAAGCTTTTACAATAACTTCTGAACTGATGCTAAAATATCTCTGACTGTAATGTTAACTGTGGTAGCTTTCTTTAAATCAAAATTAGGCTCGAGGTGGCCAACATGGTTGTGAAGAGGAAAATCCTGGTTGGCCTTGACATTTGGCTTTGTCTTCCTTCGTTGATTTGTTCTTTGATTTGTCTTTTAACTTTAACCTATCTTTTGACTGTATATTTCATTCTTTTTCATCTTTACCTTGATTTCTATGTTTACTTCTTTTACCTTTTCACTGTCTTTTTTTTTGGATAAACTTGGTTGTTGCTGGGGTAAATTTATAATCCCTTATAATCATTACTACCCTTTTAAATTTTTCTGCTCATAATCTTCTGGTGAATAAGGCCTTTAGTTTGAAATCCAAAGAATCTGGATTTAACAAGTTTTTCGGGAACTAGAACTGAGAGTTGAATATTTTATTCTTATGTGTAGATCACCTACAAAATTAGAACAATTTTTAATTTAAAATGCAGCGTTGTTGTAGGGAAGCGATATGTCTTGACATAACTCGGGGAATCTGTGGAAGGAGTCCGGACAGTGGAGGTTTTTGATTTTTGCGTTTAGCAATGACCTTCCAGGTATTTTAGGAATGTTGCAGGGGTTATCATAGTGGTTCGGGGTTTTACCACGATAGCACAGGGTTTCAAAACATTTTAAATGGTCATTGGTTTCGTCTTATGGCGCGGAGGCGGTTTATGGTTTATCACACGGTGCATAAGTGGTTAGGAGGTTTGGTATGAGGGGATGCAACGAAGCGTAGGGGCGACACGTGGCATATGGGAGGATTGCAAAACCGCCCATTTCACAATCCTCTGAAGGTTTTAAACATCGAGCGGTTTGGGGTGCGAAACGAATCGGGGGCCGTCAGATCAAATGGAGAGGATCGGACGGTGGTCGGGTGTTGGGTTGATAGCGGGGTGGTTTGATAGGTGGGGTCGGGTGAAATAAACGAAGCGGAGGTTTGAATGAAATGAAGAGCGATGTTTTAATATAATAGGGGTCAGATAATTTAAATAAATAGGGTTTATTAAAGTGGGACCCGGGGTTAAGTGGGGTTGGGATTTAAGCGAAGCAGAGGCGTTAAATACAATAAAAACGAGGTTTTTATCATAGTAGGGGCCCAGGGATATAATAAAGCGGAGGGTTAGTGAAATAAAAAGTGGGGGTTTTAATATAAAGATGAGTTGGGTTTTAACATAACAGGGGTCGGGTAATTATATAAATAGGGTTTATCAAAGTGGGACCCAGGGTTAATAATATTTTAAAAACAATGTAAAAGTGGGTTTTACATTGTTTTTAATGAAAAAGAGGGGAATGAGTAAAAGGGGAAGGGATTATATTTATGGAAATGGGGTTTCAGAGCATGAGAATGTCAAAAAAGGCAAAATTAAAGGTAATGGAGAGATTAAATGAAAAATAATGAAGGCAGTGAGATTTGGCTTTCCATCACACTTAATTAGGAAAATTCTCCTATTTTAACTCAATCAAATGGTAGATGGACTTTTTGACCTCTTTGTCACCTAATATCTCCTTTCCTTTCTGAAAATAAATGATAGTCATGGAATATTATTTTCAGCTAAAAATATAAGGAGTAGGTAGTCATATTGTGATACTGTAAAAATATAGGAGTCTAACAGCGACACTAACCAAAGCGTCGGAATAGCGATGTTACCCAAAAAGCGTCAATATAGCGATTTTGTCGGGTTGGGTTGTATTGTGTGACGATCGGGTCGGGTCAGGTTGGGTCGTGTCAGGTTGGGTCGTGTGATGGCGCCCAAGGAAACACATTCGGGTAGGTTAGTTCAGGTCGGGTCGTGTGAGGGTACCCAAGGAAAAGTGTTCGGGCGGGTCAGGTCTAGTCGATTTGTGTCATTTGAGGGCGCACGAGGAAATGCATTCGGGCGGGTCGGGTCAGGTCAGGTCATGTGAGGGCGCCCAAGGAAACACGTTCGGGCAGGCTAGGTCAGTTTGGGTTAGGTCGCGTGAGGGTGCCCAAGGAAACACGTTTGTTCGGGTCGGGTCGGGTCGTGTGAGGACAACTAAGGAAACACGTTTAGGCGGGTCAGGTCAGGTCGTGCTATGTGAGGGCACCCAAGGAAACGTGTTCGAGCGGGTCAGGGCGGATCAAGTTGGGTCATGTGAGGGCACCCAGGGAAACACATTCGGGCGGGTCGGGTCAGGTCGAGTCATGTGAGGGCGCCAAGGGAAAAGCGTTTGGGCAGGTCAGGTCGACTCTTGTGAGGGTGGTCATATAATAAATTATAAGTTATGACCGCTCGTGTGCCTTGTGCACGTTTGTGCGATCCTTTTTCTGTTTCCCCCCTTGTGCCTTCGTTCGGGCGGGTTGGTTCGTGTCGTGTACCGAGGGTGCCATAGGAAACACGTTCATATCAGATCGTGTGAGGGAGGTCGTATCAAAAATGCTAACTTGTGACTGTCTAGATGCCTTGTGCACATTTGTGCAACCTGTTTGTTGTTTTCTTCCTCGTGGCTTCGACTTTTGGGTGGGTCGGGTCAGCTCGGGTTGTGTGATGGTGCCCAAGGAAACACGTTCGAGTCAAGCTGGGTCGGGTTGGGTCATGCCATACTGTGAGGGTGCCCAAGGAAACATGTTCAAGCGGGTTGGGTCATGTGAGGGCGCCCAAGTAACGCGCCTGGGTCGGGTCATGTGAGGGTGCCCAAGGAAACGCATTCAGGCGGGTCTGATCGGGTTTGGTTGGGTCATATTGCGTGAGGCCGCCCAAGGAAATGTGTTCAAGTGGGTTGGGTCTGGTCGTATCATGTCGTGTGAGGTCATCCAAGGAAATGTATTTAGGCGGATCAGGTTGGGTTAGGTCGTGTCGTGTGAGGGCGTCCAGGGAAACGTGTTTGGGCGTGTCGGGTCAGGTCAGATTGGGTTGTGCCATGTGAGGGTGCCTAAGGAAATGCGTTTGGGTCAGGTCTAGTCAGGTTAGGTCATGTGAGCGCACCCAAGGAAAAGCGTTTGGATGAGTCGGGTCAGTTCGGGTCGAATCGTTTGAGGGCTCCCAAGGAAACACGTTCGTGCGTGTTGGGTCGTGTAAGGGAACCTAAGGAAATGCATTTGAACGAGTCAGGTTGAGTCATGTCGCGTGAGGGTGCCCAAGGAAACGCATTTAGGCGGGTCAGGGCGGGTCGTGTCGAGTCATGTGAGGACGCTAAGGAAACGCGTTCGGGCAGGTCAAGTCGTGTGAGTGCACTCAGGGAAATGCATTCAGGTGGGTTGGGTCAGGTCGGGTCGAGTCATGTGAGGGTGGTCGTATAAACAATTCTAATTTGTGACCACTCGTGTGCCTTGTGAACATTTGTGTGATGCATTTTCTATTTTCTCCTTCGTGCCTTCGTTCGAGCAAGTCGGGTCGTACTGTGTGAGGGCGCCACAAGAAATCTGTTCGGGTCAGTTCATGTGAGGGAGGCCATATAAAAAATGCTAAGTTGTGACCATCCGTGTGCCTTGTGCATGTTTCAGCAACCCGTTCTTCATTTGCACCCTCATGCCTTCGATGTTCTAGCGGGTCGGGTCATTTGATGGCGTCTAAGGAAACACATTCAGGTCGATTCGGGTCATGCCGTATTGTGAGGGAGCCCAAGAAAATGTGTTCGGTCAGGTCGAGTTGTGTGAGGACGCCCAAGGAATGTGTCTGGGTCAGGTCATGTCGGGTCGTGTGAGGGCGCCCAAGGAAACATGTTCGGGTGGGTCGAGTCGGGTTGTGTCGTTTGAGGCCGCCCAAGGAAACGTGTTCGGGTGGTTCAATTCGGGTCGTGTCGTGTGAGGGCACCCAACGAAACACGTTCAGTTGGGTCAGGTCAGGTCATGTCGTGTTGTGTGAGGGCATCTAGGAAAAGGTGTTCGGGCAGGTCGGGTCAGGTCGGGTCTGGTTCGTGTGAGGGTGCCCAAGGAAACACATTCATGAAGGTTGGGTCAGGTTGTGTGAGGGAACCTAAGCAAACACATCCGGGTGGGTCAGGTCAGCTCATGCCGTGTGAGGGTGCCCAAGGAAACATGTTCGGGTGGGTCGGGCGGGTCGAGTCAAGTCATGTGAAGGCGCCCAAGGAAATGTGTTCGGGCGGATTGGGTCGGGTGAGGTCGGGTTGAGTCGTGTGAGGGTGGTCATATAAAAAATGCTAAGTTGTGACCGCTCGTATTCCTTGTGCACATTTGTGCAATCCATTTTCTGTTTGCTCCCTCTTACCTTCGTTTGTCTATTTGGAAAGATATTTTAGAAAATTCTTCCAAACCATTAAAGGTTTTTTATGACTTTATATTTTTCCACAAATCTTGAATCCTTAGACACAATTCCCAACCCCTAACACATTTAACCCCCTAAACCTCTAAACCCCTAAACCCTAAACCTATAAACCCTTAACCCCTAACCCCTAAACCCTTAACCCATTTAACCTACTAAACCCCTAACCCATTTAACTCCCTAAACACTAAATCTCCAAACCCTTAACCCCTAACCCCTTAAACCATAATTCACGACCCCTACCCCATTTAACCCCCTAAAACCCTAACCCATTTAACCCCCTAAACCCTAACCCCTAACCCCTCTAAGGCACAAGGGAGAAAATGGAAAACGGGTCACACAAACGTGCACAAGGCACACAGGCGGTCAAAACTTAGCATTTTTTATATGGCCTCCCTCACAATACCCGACCCAACCCGACCCACCCAAACAAAGGCACAAGGGAGAAAACAGAAAACATGTCACACAAACGTGCACAAGGCACACAGGCAGTCACAACTTAGAATTTTTGATACAACCGCCCTCACACGACCCGACCCGACCTGACTCGCTCGAATGAAGGCACATGGGAAGAAATGGAAAACGGGTCGCACAAACGTCCACAAGGCACACGGGCATTCATAACAAAATTTTTATACGACCTCCCTCACACGACCAAACCCGAATGCGTTTCCTTGGGTGCCCTCACACGACATGATTCGACCCGACCCAATCCACCGAACGTGTTTCCTTAGGCGCCCTCACACGACCTCCTCGAACGCATTTCCTTGGGCACCCTAACATGAAACGACCCGACCCGACTCGCCCGAACGCGTTTCCTTGGGCACCCTCACACGACACGACCCGACCCGACCCACCCTAATGTGTTTCCTTGGGCACCCTCACATGACCCAACCCGAACGTGTTTCCTTGGGCACCCTCACACGACTCGACCCAACCCGATCCGCCTGAACGTGTTTCCTTCAGTGCCCTAACATAACACGACCCGACCTGACCCGACCCGCTTGAACGCGTTTCATTGGGCACCCTCGCATGACACGACCTGACCCAACCCGAAAGCGTTTCCTTGGGTGTCGTTACATGACCAGACCCGCCCGAACATGTTTCCTTCGGCACTCTCACAGGGAACAACCTGACTTGCCCGAACGAAGGCTCGAGGGAGAAAACGAAAAATGGGTTACATGAACGTGCACAAGGCACAAGGGTGGTCACAACTTAGCATTTTTTATATGACCTCCCTCACACAACTTGACCTTACCTGACTTGAACGTGTTTCCTTGGGTGCCCTCACATGACACGAACCAACCTGCCCGAACGAAGGCACGAGGGAGAAAATAGAAAATGGATCACACGAACGTGCACAAGGGACACGAGCGGTCACAACTTAGCATTTTTTATACAACCACCCTCACACGACTCAACCCGACCTTCCCAAACATGTTTCCTTCGACATCCTCACATGACCCGACCTGACCCGCCCAAACACGTTTCCTTGGGCATCCTCACATGACACGCCTGAATGCGTTTCGCTAGGCACCCTCACATGAACTGACTCGACTTGCCCGAACTCGTTTCCCTAGGAGCCCTCACATGACCCGACCCGACCCGACCCGACTCGACTCGCCTGAACGCATTTCTTTGGGCGCCCTCACATGACACGACCGGAACTGACCCAACCCGACCCCCCCGAATGCGTTTCGTTAGGCGCCCTCACACAACCTAACCCAACCCGCCTAAACACGTTTCCTTGGGCACCCTCACACGACTCGACCTGACCTGACCCTCTGAACGTGTTTCCCTGGGCACCCTCACACAACCCGAACCGACCTACCCGAACGAAGGCACGAGGGAGGAAACAAAAAAAAATTCGCATGATTTTCCACAAGGCACACGGGTGATCACAACTTAGCATGTTTGACATAGGCGCCCTCACACGACTCGACCCTACATGCCTGAACGAAGGCACCAGGGAGAAAATGGAAAACGGGATGCACGAATATGCACAAGGCACACGGGCGGTCACAACTTAGCATTTTTGACACGACTACCCTCACCCGACCCGACCCGCCCAAATGAAGGCATGAGGGAGAAAAAGGAAAATGGGCTGGATGAACGTGCATCAAGCACACGGGCAATCAAAACTTAGCATATATTAAAACAAGAACAAACCACGCAATTTTAATTTTGAGTCTTTTAATTTAAAGATGACCACATAAATAACTAAAAAACCAAAATGGTTATACTCTTAACACACATAAATATCACTGCATAAAACTACTAATTGTGTTTGTAAGTTTTACATATAAAATAATTTATATACACCTTAATATCTTATTTATTTATATTCAATTTTTTTTTTTTTACTATATATATATATTTTTTTTAAATATTATTATTTACATATAATTTTTTTTTTTTTTTTAATTCCAATTCCTGCCTAAAAAAAAATTCACCCTTCACCCCAGCCTCCCTATTCCCGCCTGCAAAAAATATACCCTTCAGGAGCTGGAGCAAGTGGAACCATGTTGTGCCCATTCTGCGGGATTTCGAGGAGGGATGCTCTACTCCTTTGTCTTGTTTGAGATAGCTGGTTAACACCATAGCTATGGAGATGCACGTCATATTGGCCTCTGAGGAGGAAGTAAGATTTTGGTCACCTTCGTCGACAACCTACCATCAGGTATTTATAAAATGAATCAGGAGAAATAACCAAGTTGAATCTTTTTCTATTTTCTGATTGCGTTGAGCTTGTCAAAACCCTATATTTTAATGCCTTTGAAGCGAATTTATTGATATTGTTTGATTTCGATGCCTTGAATTTCAGTTGCATGTTACATTTGTTGCATTTTTAGTAGAGTCTAATCTATCTTAGTATTTTTTGGTCTAGACCCCACATTTGATGTGTTTGTGTCTTGTCAACGCATCAAAACCATTAACAGACAACGCATCAAAACTTCCCCACAGAGTTTCGTCCTGAGAGCCTGCCTCTGATGGATCGGGTGTAGTCCAGAGAGCTTGCAATTCAGATACTTGGGTGGGAATATCTCCAAACAAAAAATTATTGGAGAAACTGAGCACGTGAAAATCCTTGAATTTCCAGATCCATTTTTGAAGAAACCTTGTCAACTAGTTATGTTACAATGATAACAGTTGAAAACTATGAGACTGAGACGAAACACCATATCGCATGTGAGGGTTTTGAAAATAGAATGGTCTATTGTTTTGTGTAGGAATTTCCAAAAAATAATAAAAAATCAAGATTTCCTCAAATGTAAGAGTGCTTAGAAGACTTCATAGTGTATGTGAGAGGGCCAATTGGTTTTGAGGGAAAAATTCAGTTCAGACCTAATCTAAGGGCCTCTGAGCTGCTTTGTGACTAAAGGAGACAATTTCCCTGAGGTAGAAAAGTGTCCTCAGGTCAACCTAAGGCTAGTATAGTTGATCCAAAGGGTCTGTGAAACTATTCACAGTTCTGTGGCAGTCCAAAATTCTGAAGCAATTTTGTCACAAAGGCGAGTCAACTTGTGGGTTCTTGTAGTAGAATAAAATGAAAATTCTGTAGAAGAATAGGGTGGACAAGTTAAAGTATATTATAGAGGATTGAAACAAGATTAGAGTGCAAATTTGAGGCAAAAATTGGATATCTTGAGCAGTCTAGGTTCCTTGTAGGGTTAGCAATCAAGTCACTAGTTAGGGTATTATTCCAATGGTTAAATTGGTTATGTTTGTTAAATGTGAACCATATTGTATGGATCTTTAATAGTGTGCCAAATTATTGTATGGGTTTGACGAACAATACACTGTTCTGTTGAATATTGTATTGGAATGTGGATTGATTGAATGCTACATTGCTCTATTCATCCTATTATATATTTGAAAAATTGATATTGTTCACTGAAGAATATATTAATTGTATTAAATTGACTATTATTTGGAAAAGGAAAATCTGCTGAAATCCTAGTAACCTATAAAAACCTAGGGCATAATTACCCTAGTTCACTGCATAGAGTGTCCCCCCATCTCCCTTGAATTTCCCTAAAATTTGGGTGTGTAGAGAATTTTAGAGTTTTATTCGAGTTCTCCCAAATGCACCCTCTCACTTTCTAAGGTAAGACAAATTAATTTAGTTAACCAAATTCTAATATTTAACAATATTGGAATGTCGGGTAATGTTATAAGATTGGGTGGATGATATAGGACCTCTAAAGATCTGACTCATGGCTCAATTTTGTCAGGCATGATGCCTCTTGCTATATGTTTTCATTAATAAGTAGAGCCCATGAATGTTGCAGACCCAGGTTTCATTCTTGTCTAATTGGTTCTTGCTATTTTTTGTGGCATAACATATATACATGTGGGCTCTTGTAGGGTTCCTTATTGTAGTTTATAGTCTATTTTTAGAATAAGTTACATAAATATACTTGTCAAACAACTTGTGGTCAAGTGGTTAAATCAAACAACTTTTCAGTGTTAATACATGGGTTGAAACTCATAGAGAACATGTTTTTATGTCAATATAATGTGGCCTACAGAGCCATACTACATCTGAGACCAGGTGAAAGTTATAGAGACCTTCATGAATCATGGATGTAGTCCATCTCAGTGGGAGACATCAGGTGAAAATCCTGGTTGAACTTAGTGAAATAGAATACCTTTTGGTCATGGAATCTAAGGAAATGGTAGAACCACTTCTTTAAAAAAGGGTCATTTACCAACCCAAAAGTTGTAGAACTGACACAAAATGAGAAACAAGAAAACCTATTTCTTTTTTGTGCTACTGAAGGATTGTCAATGGCGATGGCATTCCATACATGAGGCCACATTGATTCAGTGTCATGTAAGAATATGATGCTTTAATAAACACAAACTAAAATTGGGCAAAGGGATAAATTTGAATCATATTATGATAATCAGTTAATGAAGTAGATGGTCAGTTCAGGTGTTCCCCAATAGATAAAGGGGGAATATAACATAGTGCCATCGATCTGGCCAATGGTTTCTCATTAGATCACTATGAGTAGTGAAATCGTAATAGATAAACCATGATGATCAGAAATTTATAAGTGG
Source organism: Pinus albicaulis (assembly GCA_034641835.2). NCBI lineage: Eukaryota > Viridiplantae > Streptophyta > Pinopsida > Pinales > Pinaceae > Pinus > Pinus albicaulis. The sequence continues at coordinate 1,226,510,209 of CM076581.1, forward strand.
CTAGTGCATATGTCTCAAGCCATGGTGAGAACGTGGGTGTCTGATAAGTGCAAAGTTATCTAAGCTAAAGGTAGATCGATTTCCTTTAATCAATGGAATACGGAAATAAAAGTTTCAAAAAGAAAGTTGATATTTATCTGGAAACAACACACTAGATCTCTTTGATACAGTGCTATGGAAGAATACAATGCGTTAATATGCAGAGACTAAAATGGGTTCAAGGGAAATTTTGAATCATATTATGATAATCAGTAAATGAAAAACATGATTCGCTGAGGTTCTCTGAATAAGGCATAATGAGGGAATATTGTATAGTTATAACTCTAGCCAGGATCAATCGTATGATTTGACGGAGGAAACAAATCAACTATTTATCATTGATTTAAAATCAACTATTTTCTTAGAAATTTTGTGACGATGGGACAGTTCCAGCACGAATATGAGAGTCTAGAGTCTCTAGATAGTGATTTCAAACACATGGAAGATGAAAAATGATCATTCCATTTCCAAAAACATGTTATAATACATATTCTTAGTTATATTGACTGAGTCATGCTCATTTTAAATATAGAGCAGTATTCAGAGCGGGTTCCCTTTGGAGACGTGCCCTCCCACACCACTTTAGAAGGCACTTGGTTCACATTCATCAATTTTATCATAACAACATTCAGCTTGGGTTATTTGGATATGTGCCCTCCCACCTCAAGTTATGTAGGCACCTTCTACTTCATCAACAATGAACATCACGGTTATGGGTCAACCGCACAAAATCCTTCTCATCGAAGTCCATTTGCTAGGACGCACAATGTTAGTATCACAGTTGGTCACAAGAATTATAGGGTATCTCTATCCTCGGATCTTCATTTTTCATGGTTCTGGGTCATCCACAAACCCACACTTCATCGAAGTCCATTTTCTAGGATGCACACTGTCAATATCACAGTTGGTCACAAGCATTACAAGGTATCTCTATCCTTGGATCTTCGTTCATCACGGTTATGGGTTAACCACACAAAACCCTTCTCTTCAGTGGCTCTTCATATTCAACAAAGGCTTCTTAGGAGGGAACTTCACGCAATGGGGACCATTGCTTCTTAAGGAGGGAGGAATGGTTCGAATATAAAATGGCATCCACCCATGGTATTCATCCACCCATGTTATCCATCCACCCATGGAATTTACCCATGGTTTTGTAAATGACATCGACCCATGGTATTCATCCACCCATGGTATTCATCCACCCATGGTATTTATCCACCCATGGAATTTACCCATGGTATTGTAAGTGGCATCCATCCATGGTATTCATTCACCCATGGTATTGTAAGTGAGATCCACCCATAGTATTTACTCACCCATGGAATTTACCCGTGGTATTTTAACAAAAAATACTATAAGTAACAAGTCACATTTTGTAAAAGGATAGGTTTTCCACCACAATGTAGCTTATACAATTATTCTCTGTTTTAATAAAACAATATTCTTTATGGTTTTATTTGCTGTGTGTGTTCTATCTTTTTTTCTGGAATTCTAATTTTGCTAATCTTCTCAGATCCATTTCATTTTTTTTTTAGAACTTGGGGGCCTCCCTCCAAGATCTAGATTAGTGGTATCAGATTCAGGTTATGAATCCATGGGAATGAGGTTTTGAAACATATTTCAGTTTCAATGTTTTGCAACAATCTTCAACAAACTCCATGAATGAATATCATGGATAGATGTCACTTACAATACCATGGACGAATAAATACAATGGGTGGATGAATACCATGGGTCGATGCCATTTAAAATACCCTGGGTAAAGTCCATGGGTGGATGAATACCATGGGTGGATGCCATTTTCCTTTCGAATCATTAACAATGCAAAATTCTTACTAGCATTAACAATCCTCTTCAATTTTCCAACATTCATAATAAACTCAATTTCTTGCTATGTGCTCTAACGATGTACTCAATACTATTCTTGAACAAATGATATTCTTTCTCATGGTGATGAAAAATGGCTCTCTTATCATATATATATGGGCTTCCCAAAACAATACCACATATATCAAGAATAATTGCATCAAGTTCTACTTCATCATGGAAATTTGCATTGATGGAAAATATAAGTATTCATTTCCTTGTCACATGCATTTTGCATTTTCATATACCCAACCTAAAGGATAAGATTTAGGATGAGGAATGGTTTCTAAATTCAACTTCTTGATAATGTCTTCTTGATAATTCCAACTTAGGTTTTTATGCAATTATGTAAATTACATTAACACATAAAATATTATTTTTATATCAATTTTTCATAAATAAAAGAGAAAACAATGCCATAACAACAAACACAAGACAACAAATGATGAAGGAGTTCACCCCTCCTAGGATACATCTCCTGGTCCAGCGTCCAATGTTGGGCCTCTTTCATTATGCTCAAATATAAGTGTTTGCACGGCTTTGCATTGCTCAAATTGCAAAAATATTATCACCAATGGCTACAAAATAGTCAAAAACCCCTAACTGGTCTATTTGTGCACTCAAAAAAGTCAAAATTTGACTGAGTTATTCTTGAGAGAAGTTTTTTGCTAAATTTCCTCCAAATCGCACCCACCTGCTATCCATCCTACAAATTTTTCCTTTTTTCGGCCACGTGGGGCGACAAATTTACCCCGCGTCAATGAGATTCACGTTGATTCGGTTGCAATTTGTCGGATCATTAAATTTCCCATGACCCCGAAGAACCGATAAAAAAGGGTCACATGGCAGAATTTTCATTGTCGATTTCGGTTCGGTTTGAACAAATCCACCATATTTTAAGCTGCGTTGTGACTGGCGTTTAGTGGTGTGGTTAGTTTGAACTCCCGCTGTGGTTGAGTTTGAAATTTTCGTGGACCAAAATTTAAACCCAACCACATACAAATTGTGGTTGCAGTGGTTTGTTTGCATTAAGTTTCTGGAACTCTCTCAAAAGGCAGGTTCCACTCCCTGCCATTCTCCAAACCATACTTCGAATAGACCAAGGTTTTAACGTGGTTTCCGTCGTGAGTTTAATAATTGTGACCTCCAATTGTTACATGTGATGACTTCTAGAACCGCCATAACCGAGCTCGATGTGATATGAATTATAATATAAGGTTTATCATATAGTATAAGGTTTGGGATCGTCGGTTGCATATAACATATAACTTAACCACGCAAAAACTTTTGAACTGACCCATACTTTGAAAATTTGGTTATATATATATATATATATGGTTTTCACTTGCGGTTTGATATATCATATGGTTTGGAATTATATGTTGACACATGGTGTTGGGGTCAAGGTTAACCCCGCCCCCTATCTTCTCCAGCTTATGACTCATGGCCATGGGGTGGACCAGGGGCCAAGGGTTAACCCCGACCCCAACCCCCAATGTGAATACAATGAAACTTTATATAGGACCTTCCACCTGTGGTTTATAAGTAATACATGTGGCGCGGTGGTGGAGCACCGTGCTGCCACCCCAAAGGTCTGTTGTTCGAATCCCATGGAGGCCTTGATCTGGATTTATGCAGGAACATAATAAAATACAAAAATAGACATAAACACAGAGATGTAGTGGAAATAATACTTCATTTCAATAATATCAAATAACGGAAATATGTTTACAGACATAATGGAAATAAACTAGTTAGGGCGATGGTAGCTTATCTCTTAGAAGAGATGTGGCAGCTACATGCCTCTGAACTGTAATACAATGAGGCTCTAGGGCCTATTTATTGTTGAGAAACAATGCAAAACCCTAAACATCCAAAAACCTAACCGTAAGAGATGAAGCGCCAAAATTATGGGCCTTGTTTGGGTAAATTGGTGTTTTTCCTGGGGACGTAACTTTGGCATACAATCTCCGTTTTACGCACACCATACCTCATTAGAAATATCTATCTGAGTAAAAATTTTGGTGTGAGAAACATCAGTCCATGGACCCATGTTGGATCCATGTTGATCCTAGTTTCCCCAAAAAACGTCGTTTAGGGCCTCAAAACGGTTCTGGAAGTTCAGGACCCGAAAAAATAAAAGAACTGATGGTGGCATTTTAAATGGAATAGGTGGGTGGCCACCAATATCTGTTTGGTCAATTTAGTGTGTCCTAAATTGCTACATTAATTTATCAATCCGGGATTCGTAAGTTGATGAAGTGTGGCGCACTATATGTGCAAGATAACCTATTTCTTACCTTTTTGTCGTTTTTGGTTTTCTAATGTGAGATGGAAATTCTAAAAAAAAAAAAAAGTATGGTTATGATTGTTCAAGGCAATGATATCCTTTATAATGATTTACCAACTTCAAACTTAAAAAGGAATTTGAAACATACAATGAAAAAACTTGAAAGGAAATGAAAATGTGCTGCTAGCCTAATAAATCAAATAGTGAACTATTGAGCATGAAAACCAAATTATCCTTGTTGCTGTCTAAACACAAAAGAAACTATGCTTAAAGAAATCCAAGAATTGAAACAAAGTAAATCTAAATCAAATTACATCAACTTATATTCTGATCCCTCACCATTAGTCCAGCTATGGCTTTCGGAGGTAACCATAAACAACTTGAGCAATCTGATATCTAATTTGCAGAAAAAGAACTAATATCAAACTACACACTCATACTTCAATCCCTCATCATCAGTCTAGCTGTGGCTTTCGGAGGTAACTGAAAATGACATGAGCAATTTAATATATCTAACTTGCAGAAAGTAAACTAATATCAAACTACACACTCATACTTCAATCCCTCACCATCAGTCCAGCTGTGGCTTTCGGAGGTAACTGAAAATGACATGAGCAATTTAATATATCTAACTTGCAGAAAGTAAACTAATATAAAACTACACACTCATACTTCAATCCCTCACCATCAGTCCAGCTGTGGCTTTCGGAGGTAACTGAAAATGACATGAGCAATTTAATATATCTAACTTGCATAAAGTAAACTAATATCAAACTACACACTCATACTTCAATCCCTCACCATCAGTCCAGCTGTGGCTTTCGGAGGTAACTGAAAATGACATGAGCAGTTTAATATATTTAAATCTAACTACTGAAACAAATGTGCAAGACCGAAATAACAAAGCAGTACTGGAATTAAACAAAAACTAAGAAAAATAAATTAGCAGCAGAACAATATTGATTCCATGTCATTAGTCAAAAGATATGCAAATGCCCGGGCTGCCTATTTGTAATTTGAAACAAGAACACTGATCAGTTAACAATAACATAAAACATGAAAGATTATGGACAGAAGTAAAATGTAAAGCATGAAAGATTATGAACAGTGATGAAGCATAAATATCATGAAAGATGCAATGTATAAACACGTGAATGACTTATGGTAGAATGAACTTAAAGAAATAAAACAAGAAACTATACAGTAATGCACAAAACCTCAGCGTGTGCAGGGGCCCTCTGCACCAGCCTCGGGCAACAGCCTTCAAATACGAATTACGCTTGGAAACAGAGTCTTCTTATATATTAAAATGCAGTCATAACAGAGAAATGATATTACAACACAGTGGCAATGCAATTACATTACATAGCTATATGGAGGCTAACTATTATGCGTATGAAAACACGTTATTTATAACAAAGGTGATATAACTAATTCCCTAAAGTTTGTGCTGATGGAGACACGTGAACCATCACGTCTAGAGATCCAGCATCATGGCCACGGTGAGGAGTAAATCTATAAAGAGTGGATGTTGGATTTGGCTTATGGAGCCGTGTACAGGTGTTGATGTGTCTCCCGTAAATTAGAAACGGTCATAGAAATATTCACGTGATGAGAAACAAAGTCCTATCACCGTGGGACTCTACGGTTGACTTCCACTTGGCCACCTTTGACCGCAGCCTCCTTAGGTGAATTTGCCCGAGCCAATAGGACACGATCCATGTCCACATCATTTCTGACTTGCCCATGTGGCTCGAATTGCCTGAAGACACCTGTAACATAGACTTTCACAAAATGGCTGCGGAAAGTTGCAGCAGCTGCGGAAAGTGGCAAGATTCCACAGCTAAATGAGCAAAAATCTAAATCAAACAGCAGACACAAAACATAGTTAAAAACCATTTTAGATGCTCTTTTACAATTAATATGCAATGATATTGACAACTTAGAAGGTTCAGGTGAATGAAAAAGGTCTAGAAAGGTGTATAGGAAAGATGCAGATCTGAGACTCAACATACCCCCACTGTGAAGGTGTTGCATGTCCTCATGCAACCAAAATTTTGATAATCCTTCTTCAGTTCATATGCCTTGACACTTCAGCCAGTACATCCAGTCCTCTCCTCCTCTTCCTTGGTGATGCTAACATCCTGGGCTTTTTCATCAAGCATCTGAATTTGATATTAATCAGTGCTCTGCTTAACTTCTGGCATTTCCTCTTCAATTTCCTATTCTTCTTCTGCCATAGTCCCAGATGTAGCATGGTATTATCATGAATGATTTTGTCCAATTTACTTTGTTCCTTCAATGTCTCATTTTCATTTTTAATGTGTCTATTTAAAAGCTCTAGCTCAAAGACTTCTTGTTTCAGTGATTGGACTAGATCATCTTGTACTGTGTGAGGCTGAGTGGACGAAGTACTGGGACTTGTAGCTGCTTTTTCTAAAGATTCTATATAATAATATACTTCTTGTTGCTTTGAGTCTATCTCAGGTGTCATTTTTATTGGGTTGTCCCCAAAATGCCGTGGAGGAGAGTTGTCTTCAAAATCTGGCTGAGAAGGGCTCACATTAACGTTTGGCTGAAAATGGGATGGACTATGTTCAATGTCTGACTGAGAATGAAATGAACTAGGTTCACTGTATGACTGAGAGTGAGATGGACTATGGCCAGCTGGGGATTTTTCAGATGTTTCTTCCCCCAAATCAATAAAATGGGGTCCTTTCATTTGCGTTTTCCTCAACTTCCCCTTAAGCCTGGAACTTCTTCTCACACGCTGTGGACCACTGTCTTTTTTATTTTGTTTTCCTTTCCCTTTCTTCTTGGCCATAGATGACTGTTTTTGAAGGTGAACTAGTCTTTCAGATAACACTTGATGATCTTCTTTGGAAGAAGGGGTTTGATGCATAGCCTCAATACTTTTTCTATCTTTTGATGTTATTGGCTTTTTACCCTTGGGTTCTTTCTTCTTTCTTTTTGACAGTCTCTCTTCCCTACTAGTTCTTTCAATTGTAGTAGTAGGAGTATTTTGAATTTCATCATTTGTTCTCTTTCTCCTACTTCTTCTTGATGTGATGCCTTCAGGAATTTCTTGAGGTTCCTCAAAGAAATTTCTAATAAAAAATTGTTCCCATGTATCCTTCTTCTCTTTTAACTGTTTTTCAATCAAAATTTTTACAAGACCATGGTGATATAGATGTGGTTCTACATCTCCTAAATGCTTCTGAACAGTCACAGACATCTTCTTCAAACTATTTAATATAAAATATGGCAAGTTGAGGGTTTGGTTATCTATAAAATTCGTCAGCAATCGGGTATGGTACATATACATTGACCCAAAACGGCCCTCACAAGTGATAAATTTTTGAACAACTAGCAGCAAAGTAGCCCATTCTTCTTTCAAAGCATGAACAGGAATTCCTCTTTTAAAAATAGTTATGTCCATACCTGGGTTATGTAGAATCACTCTCCAGGCTTCATCACTAATGCTTTTATTCTTAAACCAACGTTCACCCTCTTGAAGAAGTTATGTGGCAGATGCTATAGATGCCTCATTCACCGTAAACTTAAGGTCTCCAATCTCTACCTCCAGGCCATTGAAAGACCTTGCAAAAGCTTTTGTCACCTCTTTATGGTAGCCTCTAAACTTTTGGATAAACCGCAGCCACTTTGCCTTCTTCAATATATCTCTGACTTGCGGGTATCCTTCCATGAATTTAGGTCCCTCTGGTTCTGCTCTCAACAATTTACCCATCCTTCTTTCTGCTCTTTAAAAACTTGCCTGCGTGAGGAGGGTTCAATGGAAGTAGGACGGCTGAATGAACGGAAATGAGCACGATGACTGTAGGTAGATATCAGAGAGTGGGCATACAGACTGTAGCGTAACAGAGAACGAAATGGGGTGAAGCGGAACAGAGAAGGGTTATGTGAGCACGGCGGAAATGCAGCTGTGAGATTAATAGAACAATAGGAGGAGTATAACACATCCGGCAGTGTTTTAAAATTTGGTGGCTGCAAAATAAATGTAAGCACGTTTATACAACGGCTACGGATTTTATGCGGCTGAAAGAAGCCGTAGTCAAATCAACTACGTTTCATTGTCATAGGTGGAATATCAGAGTATGAGTGAAGATCGGAGGTTTAATTATGGGACCGTTTGAGAATGAATGCAAGGATTGTGGGAGGATTGTACAGAGATCATGGAGTGGTTACGGAGTTTGTCAATACAATCATTGCACATAATGGAGCTTATGGTTCATAACTATATAAAAATGTGTTTTAAATGCTATTTGAAATAAATTTTTACTCATACCTTGGAATTCTTGCCATTTTTCCTTGATATTCAATTAGTTGCTCCTCATTGATATCTTGAATGCCCCATATCTTCATAATTGGTCCTCATACCTGCATTTGATTTCATGATTATGGAAATAACATCTGGCTGTACCTTCTTTTGAAAAACAGAGTGGTAGCTGCGGAATCTGCTTCTGGCTGCGGAAACTGGTGTCAGCTGCGGAAACAGATGTCAGCTGCGGAAACTGACACAGCTATTATTTGGGTGAATGGAAATGAACGGATGACACTTGAATAAATGGAAATAGTCATGAAAGAGAATTTTATTGATAAAATGGAATGGAGTGGGTGGTCACAAAACTTGTGAAATGAAAGAGAGATTTTTTTTTTTTTTTTGGAAAATATAGGGTATCAGGTGTTCCTGATTTTCACCCTACATTTTCTATATAAGACTGCCAATCAGTGATTGGTTTTCAGGCTTATACAATTTTATTTTATTTTTTGTTTTTTTTTTTAACTGAAAAGAACAAAAGCTAGGCTGGTGGAGAAGAAGAATTCTTCTGTACCAGCCTGATTGCAGAATTTTCTTGAAACATTTTGACAAATTCCTCTTTTGAGAGTGGCTTATGATAAACTTTCAATCTGTGGCCATTCACAATAAGAAGAGTTTGAAACTCATCAATGGTCTTGATTCTTACCACTCCATTGCTAAAGATCTTGTCAATCTCATATGGCCCAAGCCAATGAGTCTGAAATTTTCCTTGAAAATTTTTAAACTTGGAATCAAATAACAATGCCCAATCTCCTTCTTGAAACTTCTTCTCTTTGATGTACTTGTCATGCCATTTAGCTCTTTGATATTGAACTAGATCAGTTTTTAAAATTGCTTCTTGTCTGATCTCATCTAGCTCATTCAACTGCTCCATTCTATGCTTTTGGGCTTCTGATAAGTCCATCCCCAACTGAACTGCTATCTTGAAGGTCTTGACTTGGAACTCACTGGGGAGCAAGACTTCTTTCCCATAAACAAGTTCATAGGGAGAATGTCCTGTTGTATTTCTCCATGTAGTTCTGTAGGCCCACAAGGCTTCAGGAAGCCTTTCTGCCCAATCTCTTCTATGTAGATGAACAGCTTTGGTGATGATACTTTCGAGAACTTTGTTGGTAGACTCCACTTGACCATTTGCTTGTGGATGGTAAGGAGTAGATCTTCTATGCTTGATTTTGTATTCTTCCATCAGCTTCTCCACCAGGTTGGATGTGAATTGGCTTCCTTGATCTATCACAATTTCTCTTGGAACACCAAAGCGAGTAAAAATATCCTCATAAAGAAAATGAACAACCGAATTTTCAGTAGCAGATACTAATGCTTTGGCTTCTACCCATTTAGTAACATAATCAGTACAAACCAATATATACTTCTTTTTCTTAGATGGTGGATTAATAGGTCCAATGAAATATAAAGCCCATTTTTCAAAGGGTTCAATGAGTACCTGTGGTTGCAATGGCATTTCATTTGAAAGGGTAGGTTTCCCTACTCTTTGGCAGCTGTCACACCTTTTGACATATTGTTTTGCATCTTTAAAGAGGGAAGGCCAATAATATCCTAAAGAAAGGATTTTATAGGCCGTCCTTTTGTCTGCAAAGTGTCCGCCGCATGGTTCATCATGACATGCCTTAAGAATATCAGGCATTTCATCTTCCCTGACACATCTTCTGGTCACAAGATCTGGCCCTGTTTTAAACAATTCGTTAGAAATCCATGAATATTTTGAACTCTCCTGAATAATTTTTCGTTTTTCACTTGGAAATAAATGTGAAGGTAGTTTCCCTGTAACCAAATAGTTAGCAATATCTGCATACCAAGGAGTCTTAATAGTTACCGCAAACAAGTATTCATCAGGAAACTTATCCTCTACAGGAGAATCTTCTTTAGTATTCTGAATCCTAGACAAGAAATCAGCTACTGTATTTTGTTTCCCTGGTCTATCCAACACAATAATATTGAATTCTTGTAAAAGTAAGAGCCATCTTGTCACTCTGCCATTAGTAACAGGTTTTTTCATTAAATATCTAATTGCAGAATGGTCAGTATGAATAAAAGTTTCATAGCCTGTTATGTAATGTCTAAACTTATTAATTGCATGAACAACGGCTAAAAACTCTTTTTCAGTCACAGTATAGTTTAACTCTGTGGGAGTCAAATTTTTACTGGTGTAATAAATGGCATAAGGAATTAAATCTTTTTGACCCAACATAGCTCCAAGAGCTGTATCTGAAGCATCCGTAGAAATATGAAAAGGGAGTTTCCAATTTGGTCCCCTCAAGATAGGTGCTTCAGATATTCTTGTTTTCAAAGTTTCAAAAGCTGATTGACAATCAGGATCCCATTTAAATTCACAGTCTTTTGTAAGCAATTTGAAGAGTGGAGATGCTATTTTAGTGAAATTTTCTATAAATCTTCTATAGTAACCAGTAAATCCCAGAAAACTTCTAACATCTCTTTGAAAATTTGGAATAGGTAACTTGGAGATGACTTCAACTTTTGATCTATCAACCTTAATCCCATCTCCCGAAATATGATGTCCTAAAACAATCCCTTCAGTAAACATCATAAAGCATTTTTCATGGCTCAATGAAAGGTTTGTTTCTTTACATCTTATGAGAACTTTTTCCAAATTTGCTAATGCCTCTTCAAATGAATTACCATAAACTGTAAAATCATCCATATAAACCTCTACACAATCATGGATTAGATCAGAAAAAATTCCTAGTACTGCTCTTTGGAATGTTGCAAGTGCATTACATAACCCAAAAGGAAGCACTCGATAGGCAAAAGTTCCCCATGGAAAAGTAAATGTGGTCTTATCTTGATCTTCAGGTGCTCCCTGAATTTGATTATAGCCACTAAAACCATCCAAAAATGAAAAGTACTTTTTACCTGCTAATGTATCTAATACCTTATCGATAAAAGGCAAAGGAAAGTGATCCTTCAAAGTTGCTTTGTTCAATTCCCTGTAATCAATGCATACCCTCCATTTACCATTCTTTTTAGGTACTATAACCAAAGGAGAAACCCATCGGCTATCTGAAATTGGACAAATGAAGTTTACATTGAGAAGTTTTTGGAGCTCTTCTTTCACTATCTCCCTAAGATTTGGATTCATCCTTCTTTGAGGTTGTCTGATTGGTCTACTGTTTTTCTCAATATAGATATGATGGATGCAAGTCTTAGGATCAATACCTTTCATGTCAGTATACTCCCATGCAAATGCAGTAGAATGTTTTTGCAAGATTTTGGTTAGTTCTTCTTGTTGTGACTTTTCCAAATGTTTGTTGATATTCAATGTTTTTCCTGGAAAATCTCAATAGTAGAACTACCAAACTCTTCCATAGAGTAAAGAGACATTTGTCTTGATGATAAATATTCTATGTCAGATTCCAATTGAAATTGTGTGGGGTCATATTCTGAAGATATCTCAAAATTTTATAATGTGTTCAGAATTTGACTATCCTCACTGATTTCAGAAATGGTAAAGACAGGTTGTATAGTGTCCTCATCATCAACCCATTCATTGTCTCCTACTTCTGTGATTGCTTTTGCTGGAGGATACAAATTGAATTTCTTTGTCGAATTACCATTAGAGATGTACATATCCCCAGATCTACAACTAATGAAAGCATCAGCTGTGGCTAGCCAAGGTCTTCCTAAGATAAGTGGGTGCCCTCCTAGATTACTCTTGGGAGTCAAAATCATAAAATCTACTAGATATTCCCAAGAATCTAAGGAGACTGAAATATCTTCTAATACACCATTTGGTTTAATAATTGATCGATCTGCAAGTTGCAGTAAAGTAGGTGTAAAAAGAAGGTTAGGAAGTTTTAACTGGTCCATAGTTTGTCTACTCATAATGTTGATAGCAGCCCCTAAGTCAATCAATGTGTTTGGAATTTCTATCCCATTTATATGTGTCTTGACAATTGGACTTCCTAGATCTACATACTTCTGCATGGTAATTTTTCCCATCATAATGTCTGCAATCTTTCCTACCAGGTGGATTCTTCTTGTGTCTTTTAGTTTCCTTCCTGGTCTTTTGAAACTCAACTCCTTTATGGTTTTTGCTAGAGTAGGAATCTCTCGAATGGCTTGTAGCAAGGGAATCTTGATACAAACATTCTTCAATTCATCTAGAAAATCATAGTTAGGCAACAAGATTTGTTTTTCCACCCCTTGTCAATTTGTAGTCTTTCAGGAAAAGGAGGTGTAGATGAAGATGCAGGTTGCTCAACTATAGGAGTTGTGGGTGTTAACTTTTCTTTTTATTTTTGAATGTTTGAATTTTGAAGAGATGCTTCCTCAGAACCCTCATTGACTTTAAGAGAGTTTTCCTCAGAGGTATCTTGATCTTGAATATCTATAGAAGGTTTTTCTAAAACTCTACCAGATCTGAGTTGTACATCGTTGAGAGGAACAATCATATAGGTAGGAAATTGTTGTCCTTCTACCATGTAAGTATTCGGAGGATTTTTATTGTTAGGATTTGGCAATGGCTGAGCTGGAAGTTGATTTGTCTTTTGTTGGTATGGGAGCATGAGTTGAGGATTTGGATTTTGTTGAGAAGGTTGTTTTTGTGGAAATGGCAATGAAAGTTGTGGGTTTGGGTTTGGAAGTTGTGGAGCTTGTTGATTTTGAAAAGATAGAGGATATTGGTAAAATTGAGCAAATCTCCCATAAGGATTTTGCATCCCTTGTACCCATGGCTGATATGGATTTTGATGTTGGGGCCAAGGTTGTTGCCAAGGATTCCAATTTGGTGGGGTTTGAAGATTCATAGGGTTGTTAAACCCTTGAGTTTGTTGTCCCTGCCAAGGTCTTCTTGCAACAAAACAGAGAGATTCTACTGAATTTTGGTCTTCTTGAAAGACAGCTTTGAGTCCAGGAATTGAAGGACAATCCTTGATCTCATGATTCTCTGAGAAAATTATACATGTTTCTACAACTTTTGCATCCAAGGGACATTCCCTTAAAGCATGTTTTTTCCTACATTTCGGACAAAAGATGGCTAGAGCATCTGTTTCTGCTTTCTGCTTGTTTTGGATTTTAAGGGTGTCTAGTTGTTCACTAAGGCTCCCTAAGATATCAATTTTGAATTCATCAAGCATGTTACCAATCTCTGCCCTACTTACTGATCCAGTTGTAGATTTGTTAGCCCTAATAAGAGAAGGATCCCTAGGCCCTTTTCCTGTTTTAGATTTTCCTCTTGAGAGATGGACACATAGTTCTGTTATGTCACGAAGTGGAAGTTGAGAAATGTCTCCTTTCCCATCATGTTTAAAATATCTATCCATTCATCTCTAATGGCTTTTAATATGAGGGCTTTCAAGGTTTCATCATCTAAGTTGCTCATCTTTGCTCTTTTCAAGTTGTATTGAAATCTTTCAAGTAAATCTTCCAAGTTTTCATCTTCTTTTGCATCATTTTGAATACCTCATCCTTGTGATTGGTGGGCATACAATAGTCCAAGTATCTATCCAAAAATGTTTGTTTCATATCATTCCAAGTCCTAATAGATTGAGTGGCTAATCCCATGAACCATTTCAAAGCAGCTCCCTTCAATGTTGAAGGAAACCGTTTGAGTTTTTGAGAGTCTTCCATATAGTCATAGGTTCGGCACACGACTTCAAACTCAAACAGAAATGTTTCAGGATCCTCACTTCGCAATCCATAAAAGTTGGGGAGGACAGATGGTGAGATATTTTTCATTGTTGTATGAGTTTCCTCATTAACTATAGGGAATCCAAACAAGTTGTCTCCTTCCCTATTTCTTTCATTATTACCTTCACCATTGTTGTCTCCATTGTTTCCTCCTCCTCTACCTCTACCTCTAAATCCATCTATTATTTCCTCTGCCATGAAAGTTTCTTTAGAGTCTTAAAGTCCTCTGGTTTTTCTATCAAGGGAGGATGAGAGGGCATCTCTTCCTTTTCTAAATGAGATTTAGTAGGTGGTATAGGAGAATCCTCTAATTCAGCTGCTCCTTGAATTCCAAAAATATTAAGGCTAGGGGTAGATGGTGGTGAATCTTGTCTATGCCTTGAAGAATATGGAGTTGTGAAAATCGAACTCTTGGCTTTAGCTATAAACCTTCCCCTAGAATCTCTTGCTCTATGCATGTCATTTTTTATTTTTTTTGTTTTAAAAGTTGGGCTAATAATTCTCTTTCTGATCTTCCAGGTCACACTAGGTGCAAGAAGAGAGCATACTTAAGAAATTTATGAACCAATAACTCTCTTTTCTGATCCTCTAGATCACACTAGGTGCAATAGGAGAGCATACTTCAAGAAGTTATCAAGTTTTCCCTTCTTTTATTATTATTATTATTATTTTTTTAAAGAAATTGGCTACCTAGTTACACTTCCCCGGCAACGACGCCAAAATTTTTGGTCAATTTAGTGTGTCCTAAATTGCTACATTAATTTATCAATCCGGGATTCGTAAGCTGATGAAGTGTGGCGCACTATATGTGCAAGATAACCTATTTCTTATCTTTTTGTCGTTTTTAGTTTTCTAATGTGAGATGGAAATTCTAAAATAAAAAAAAGTATGGTTATGATTGTTCAAGGCAATGATATCCTTTATAATGATTTACCAACTTCAAACTTAAAAAGGAATTTGAAACATACAATGACAAAACTTGAAAGGAAATGAAAATGTGCTGCTAGCCTAATAAATCAAACAGTGAACTATTGAGCCTGAAAACCAAATTATCCTTGCTGCTGTCTAAACACAAAAGAAACTATGCTTAAGGAAATCCTAAGAATTGCAACAAAGTAAGTCTAAATCAAATTACATCAACTTATATTCTGATCCCTCACCATTAGTCTAGCTATGGCTTTCGGAGGTAACCATAAACAACTTGAGCAATCTGATATCTAATTTGCAGAAAAAGAACTAATATCAAACTACACGCTCATACTTCAATCCCTCACCATCAGTCCAGCTGTGGCTTTCAGAGGTAACTGAAAATGACATGAGCAATTTAATATATCTAACTTGCAGAAAGTAAACTAATATCAAACTACACACTCATACTTCAATCCCTCACCATCAGTCCAGTTGTGGCTTTCGGAGGTAACTGAAAATGACATGAGCAATTTAATATATCTAACTTACAGAAAGTAAACTAATATCAAACTACACACTCATACTTCAATCCCTCACCATCAGTCCAGCTGTGGCTTTCGGAGGTAACTGAAAATGACATGAGCAATTTAATATATCTAAATCTAACTACTGAAGCAAATGTGCAAGACTGAAATAAACAAAGCAGTACTGGAATTAAACAAAAAAACTAAGAAAAATAAATTAGCAGCAGAACAATATTGATTCCATGTCATTAGTCAAAAGATATGCAAATTCCCGGGCTGCCTATTTGTAATCTGAAACAAGAACACTGATCAGTTAACAACAACATAAAACATGAAAGATTATGGACAGAAGTAAAATGTAAAGCATGAAAGATTATGAACAGAGATGAAGCATAAATATCATGAAAGATGCAATGTATAAACATGTGAATGACTTATGGCACAATGAAATTAAAGAAATAAAACAAGAAACTATACAGTAATGCACAAAACCTCAGCGCAGTAAAATTTAAGACACTGGGCAAATGTTCTCTGGCCTAATTTACGCTTTTGAAACAAGAGTTCTTTATATATTAAAATGCAATATAATAGTAGGAAAAGATATTATTAAAGACAAGAAAACCCAATTACATTAAGCACACATAAGGAGGTGCTAAATTATTATGCATAAGAAAATGCTACTATTTATAACAAAGGTGATATAACTAATTCTCAAAGTTTGTGCTTGATGGAGACATTGAACCATCATCTTAGATCCAAGATCATGGCCAAGCGTAGTAAATCTATGAAGAGTGGATGTTGGATTCGGCTTATGGAGCCGTGTACAGGTGTTGATGTGTCTCCCGTAAGTTAGAAACAGTCATGCAAATACTCACGTGATGAGAAACAGAGTCCTGTCACCGTGGGACTCTACGGTTGACTTCCACTTGGCCACCTTTGACCGCAGCCTCCTTAGGTGAATTTGCTCGAGCCAATAGGACATGATCCATGTCCACATCATTTCTGACTGATGAATTAACATACGTGTATGTTCGAAGACACCAAATATAGAAATTCACAAATACGTGAAATTTGCAAAGAATTGCAGAAAGTGGCAAGATTCCGCAGCTAAATGAGCAAAAATCTAAATCAAACAGCAGACACAAAACATAGTTAAAAATCATTTTAGATGCTCTTTTACATTTGATATGCAATGATATTGACAACTTAGAAGGTTCAAGTGAATGAAAAAGGTCTATAAAGGTGTATAGGAAAGATGCAGATTTGAGACTCAACAATATCCACTTGGATCATTAAGGCCCCAAAACGTCTCTAGCAATTTAGGACCCAAAAACCTGCTAAAAATAGTAAGATGTGCTGAAAGTGAAAAACTGAAAGAACCGATGTTGGGGGTCCAAATGTAATAGATGGGTGGCCACCAATATCGACCTCTATCAGGCCCATCGGTCCAAACACCAAGATATTAATATGACATCATGAGGCCACGTGGTAGCCAATAGTTGGCCCACGTGGCTCTCATTCATTGGTCGAACTCCAACCAATAGAATTGCACCAACCCATAACCAACCACAATGAGACACTTGTCAACACATTATTGGCCCATAAAAATAAAGTCATCTTCCTGATCAAATTCCTAGTCAGCGTACACACTACTGACTGGGCTACCTGGAACCCACAATTTAAAAAATTTTATTTTTTTCCACATCGGCCAGAGCGCGATATCGGGCGCAAAAGATATTGATTTTGAGAGAAACAAATTGTGTTGGATTCAAGGAAACAAGATCTTCGTTTTGGCACATGTTTCAAGCCATTTCGAGCACTTTGAATTTTGAGAATTTTACTGATCCACCGGATCAAGCCTAGAGAGACTGGTGGAGAATCTGATTTTGCTCTATTGGGGATTTGTCCGGAATCATATTCTGGATTATGAGGGAGTCCCATTTCAATGTCGTCAGTGTCACTAGGTGGGACATGTATTCAAAGGTTGTTCTCTTATTCTTCAATGGCATCAAGAAGCAAATGACCCATCTCCTTCATCAGTGCCCACTCTAGGACCTCATATTTTGACCCGCCCGACCCCCTCTACATTTTATGGTTCAACATCCAGGGTGGTTTCTCACTCAGCCGAGGATGGAGGGCACAACATTGGTGCAAGATCAAGGCCTCTCCATTCATCAACATCGAATCTACCAGGTAATTCTATCCCCCCCTGCCAACACTCCTCTTACTTCTTGCTTGGTATCGCATGTCTATGTTCCTTTGTCAACTAATTATTTCACTTATTTGGGAACCTATTCTCCTTTGCATCGTTTGGGGGATATTTATTTTCCGGTAATATCCCTTCTTGTCTGTTGCCTTATTCCCTCCCCTACCCTACTTGCTCAAAGAGATTCCTCTTCTGCATTTGGTATGGGGCACATATATTTCCTTTTCTCCTTGACTCATACACCCTTTGGCCCATTTTTCCTTGCCAACCATGTAACTGGTCTCTGCCCCCTATCCCCATCCAAATTTCCCACCATTGCTCATGGTCGAAAATCACATATATCAAAAGCTATGAACCAATCCAACCTGGATATAGTCATTGGAAGACAACTATATCTTGAAGGGGTCCTTAGAGTGGTATGCACCCCATCCTCGGTCTCCCCATGAAGTGGCTATCCTACAAGTACAGAGGGTTAACTAGCCCTTCAAAAAAAGTAGCTGTTAAATAGCTGATTATATCAAACTAGCTCAAATTATTTTTCTCTAACAAACCTTGGGGACATATATGGAGGTAGAGAAATCTTTGTCTACATTATTCGAGGGTTCTACCTTCCATTCCATTGGTGTGATGGGTCAATATGGGGGTGTCTCTCTTGGTTACAATCCTAGATCCGTGCATACATTCAACATTTCGGGACACCACAACTACATCACAACTGAAATATTCTCTGAGGAACTTTGGTTAACACTCACGATTGTTAATATTTATGGTCCATGTCACAACCAAGATATTTTTTGGAATACATTGATTATTCAACCCTTCATGAACTCTGACAATATCATTATCGGGGGAGATCTAAACTTCCCCTTGGGCAGGGAAAAATGTCGGGGCCATTGTGCTCAAGAGGATTCTCTATCGAATTTTTTCTACTTGCTTATTAACTTGCAGAATCTTGCTGACATTGACATGGGAAAAATCCTACCTACTTGGAGAAGCCGTTGCATGGGGGAGGAAGCGATTTCTCGCATATTATAACATTTTCTGATTAAGGAACCTTTCTTGGAACACCTATCTCATTTCAAGCAATGGGTAGGCTTGGGGGGCCAATACGACCATCACCCCATTTAACTCTAGATGGTAGGTCATTTCAAAAAGCCTAGAGCCCCTTTCAAATTTAATTCAACTTGGCTCAAGGAGGAGGAATTTCAAAGAATTGTGATTGATAACTAGAGGAAGTGTGAGTCACTGCAAAAAAGATCGATGGCTTCTCAATTCAATAAGAACTTGTGTAATATAAAAAGGAAAACCCTCAAGTGGCTCAAAGGGAAATGACAGAGGGATGAGGAAGCCATAAATAATATTGAACCCGAGCTATATAAGTTGAAATAACTTAGGGGTGGGGCTATTAGTCAAATGAATCAAAAATTCATCTCATACATCTCGAAAGAGAGAAATGACGTCTGTTGGAAGCTAAGTAAGAAACATGGAGAATAAAGAGTAGATATATTTGGCTACAGGCTAGGGACGATAACACTAAATTTTCCATCAATACACCAAGGCCAGGAGAGATTCGAACACTATCTGGCCCCTTGCCGATGGAGCTAGAAATACAACATCAAATTTTAAGGACCTAGACAGACTGGGAGTACAACACTTCCAATCTCTTTTCACTGCCCCTCGACAAGCCTCCTTGGGGGATATCATGCAATCAAAAAAAAACTTTCCCATATTTTCCTTTGATGAATACAATGATGATTTATAGTAGCGAGTCTCCCCTGTGGAATTAGAATCTGTCCTGCACTAGTTCAACAAGGATAAGAGCCTTGAACTAGATGGGTGGCCTATCATAATTATTCCTCAGTTTTTATGATATTATTGGTCAAGACCTCTTGAATGTAGTAGAAGATCACACATTTGGTCAAATGTACAATGCTTTCAACTCAACATTCATTTCTCTTATAGCTAAACCTGATGCCCCTTCCTCTTTTTTAGACTATCGGTCGATCTCCCTCTGCAATTTCATCTACAAGATAATTTCCAATAGGCTCTAACTGATCTTCTCTTGTCACATATACCTGAAGAAATTTGCCTTCCTTGAAGATCGAAAAATACAGGAAGCTATTGGAAATTCTCATGAAGGGCTTCACAACATTAAAACCATGAAATTAAAGGGTTGATCCTCAAAATTGATCTCTCCAAATCCTTTGACAGAGCCAACTAGCTCTATATCAGACTGCTTCTCACCCATTTGGGCTTCCAAAAATCCTTTAACAATTAGATTATGTGTTGTATTACAAATGTTTCTTTTGCGGTATTAATCAATGGTACTACATCAAATTTCTTCCACGTCGAGAGAGGGCTCAGGAAGGGTTGCTCGTTGTCCCCCCTGTTATTCTTGTTTATTATTGAAGGTCTCAACAGGCTACACTACAAGGAAGAGACCCTCTAGCGGATGTTTTTGAGGAACCCCTTATAAAAATATCCCATACATCTGTTTCTAGCAGAGGTTACTAGAGAAGGTTGGTGGGTGGAGGGTTTTGCCGATGTTTTCCGCTTGGTGCGCCTATCATCCAAAATCGCACTGGTGCGCTCGACAAGAGAAAGCACTGATGTGCACAAAACATTGGCACACCGGACACCGTGCGCTCCGTACACACCCGCCCGGTGCGTCGTATTACTTTAGAGCACCGGTGCTTCACAACTCATCTACCTTGGCGCATCATAAAACACCGCGCCAAAACAGAAACCGCCCAGTGTGGTATTAAGAAACTGCACCGGTGCATCAAAAAACATCGTACCAAAATAGAAACCGACCGGTGTGTTCGTAAGAAACTGCACCAGTGCACCTATAAAACCTTGCGCACTGGAACAGGGTTAAATAAAAAAAAATTATGGCCAAAAAAACACATTTTTCACTTTTCTAAGTGCTCCAGAGCTCTCAAGCACCAGTGGAATTTATCCTTGTCTGAGCCGCCCTGACATCGGTGCTTCCATTGCACCCATTACACGCACTGCTGCTGTGATTGCCCACCAATCTCCAACTTGCATTTTGAAAAACAGTGGGCAAATTTTCTTTTGCAAATTATATAGCGAATATGCCTCCTCGACGGCGAAATGTAAAGGTATTTTTCTTGTTTTTCCATAATTAAGCTTTTTAGCGAATTAGAATTTCAAATAACCTTAAAATTAACCATTTCAAAGAAGAAGAAAAAAAATTTGTCGCGCGGTGCGCACAAGCCGTTCGGCTCGCACCAGTAAGCGGTGCTACCTGTAAAATTTACAGGCCGCACTGCAACTAGTGCTAACGGTATCCGCACCGTTTTCGAGGCAGTACTGAAAGACACACCGCGTTAATTTAAAATTTAAAAAAAAGTGTGGTGTTGTCATTTAGCCGGCCGCACCGTTGACCATGCGGAATAGCAATGCGATGCGTTGATGGAAATATCTGCCCCGATTTTTGTTAGCGAACCGCATTTAGCATTCCGACAGGGTCAACGGTACAACCTGATAAAAGACTACACCATTGACTATGTAATTAGTGAGGAAGTCGGTGCCCTGACACAACTATACATGTTGGGGCGTATATTTTAGTCAGTGCACTGCTCTTCTAACACTATACATAGTCAATGATTCTTTAAATATTTTCAGGTGCACTGCATATGGTGTGTTGAATGTCATCTGGGGCACCGCCCCCGGTGCACGAAAAAAATACAACGCATCGGAACTGGTGCATGACTGTTTTTTGTGGCACACCAACTGGTATTTTTTTTTTCCAAAAAAAATTATATATGTATATTCTTAAATACATGTCTCATTTAATAATTTTTTATTTATTTAATATGTCAATGATTAAGAGAGAAGAGGGGGAACAACATCAACAACATGCGGAGAAGTATGACATGGTTCTCCTATGGGAGGCACAAGAGAGGGAGAGAGATGCATACCCTCGCCCTATTACAACAGCTACCCAGGGGCTCCTAAGGCAGGTAGGCATCCTCAAGTTCTACGAGGAGGCTACTTCCCTAAATGCCCATGGTGTGTTTTTGAGACATCTTATCCGCAGGTGGAATGCCCACCGACAGGCTTTCTAGGTTGGTCCTAACCAGTGGTACACACCCACTAAGGAGGATATATATTTAGGGCTATCAAGGATAGGGGTGGATTTTCCCTCGTTCCCATAGGTTCCAACTGGTTGTGTAGCAGGGAGTCAGTTATTTTACTCCTAGAGATACATTGGAGCATCAGTACTTTCTCCTGCAGTTTTTTAGGTCGCTAGAGGTCAGTTACGTATTGGTGCATTTGGTAGTGAGGAGGTGCAGTGCCTCTCACTTCTCATTTCGACCATTTCACACAACACCAGTGATGGGAAACATATTAGTTGCTCGCTTCTATATTATGTTGATTCTTTAGTATAGGAGCCACGACTTGTTAGGTGGTCTGCCATTTTTTTGATGCAGTTTTGTACAGCCTTAGATAGATGTCGTGCTCATGCACAAGGGAGGGTCAAATTCCCTTTTGCTTCAGAGATTTTTTGTTGATTTTTTGAGAGGTTTCCAGAGACAAGGCCTACTTTTGTTCGGCAGCCTCATAGGCCGATGATCGAGGCACATATGCACATGTGGGGGAAAATGATGCCCAAGAGGGGCGAGACTATGTTTCCAACTAGGATATCACATGATGCATTGGAGTTGCTAGCCAGTGTTGACGAGCTGCATCCCTTCATTATGGTCCCCTATCCTTATGCTAGATTGGATTGGCGACGATGTGCCAGCATACTCTTCACAGATGATGAGCCGCCAGATGATAGAGGTAATATTACTGTTTTATTTAAATTTATTCTAACATGTTCTTTAAATTGTTTTTATTAAATTGTGTAATGAAATTGTCTAATTATTGTTGTGTACTTGTATATATTTTGTAGACATCGGCTCTTTTGATGGCAAGAACATGCCGGCACCACCACATGATCTAGGTGTGGATCCTGATGATGATCAGGGCAAGCCAGATGCCGAGGATCATCAGGAGGCCAGTGCAGAGAGACATGCTCCTGTTGGTGCGCTGGTACCACCTTTTGCTAGGCGTGGTCAACCCTATACTAGATACGGGATGAAGTTAGGCGAACAACTTAGTGCATTGATTGTTGAGGCGGGCATCAGGCCCGTTAATTACAGAGACATATAGGCTGATGATAGGCTATTACAGATGTGGAGAGGCATGCCGCGTGACATGTACAGCCTGACACGACATGTCATAGGACCTACGAACCTAGTTACGCAGCTGAGGAGGATTGTTGCACATTATAGGCATGGTCGAGACACATCACGTGATGGATATTCTGTGAGCAACAACTCATCATCTCATGATCGTTCACCTCGTGCCGCGCCAGATGAACATGAGCCTCCACTAGCTATCTAGCAGCAGTCATCATGGAGATGAGGCTGGACCATCGGCCATGTCTAGTCAGCAACATGCAGCATCTATCAGTACTCATGATCATGAGCAAGTTGGACCATCGACTGTCGAGGCTGCACCATTGACTGAGCAGGCCTCAACTAGTACTACTATTGATGTTGTACCACCAGCTGATCCATGACATTTATATTATAGTTGTATATTTTTAACATTATTTAGTTATATATATATATATATATATATATATATATATATATATATATATATATATGGTCCATGTATTTTATGTTCATGTTGGAGTTGTACTTAATTTACATGTTGGTGATCATCATGATGTGTATATTGTTAGGTCATGTTAGATATGTTCATTTAATGTGCAGCTTGCAGATAGATGTGTATGTGATAGCATGAGTTATTTGACAAGAGATGTATATTTGATGTTTGTGTTGTGATGATGTTATACAATGCTAATTGTGTTATGTTAGATGATCATGATCACGATGATGTTAGTGAATTTGAATGAGTTTTTTAGTCGAATATGATGTTTGTACGATGGTTATCATGATCATGATGCTTAGTAATTAATTTAATATTAAATGACCATGATATTTATTAAATATTATGTCGTGATTGTAATTGAAATTGAAATTTTAATTGTATGTAAAATTGTAAAATTGTATTTGTATTTGTAATTGTAATTTTAACTGTAATTATATGTAAAATTTTAATTGTAATTGTAATATTTAATTTATTGTGAAATGATTGTACTAATTGTAATTCTAATTCTAATTGTATGTCAAAATTTAAAATTGTAATTGTATTTGTAATTGTAATTGTATGTAAAATATTTGTAAAATTTTAATTGTATTACTGTGAAATGATTGTAATTGTAAGTAAAATTAAAATTGTAATTGTAATTCTAATCGTAATTGTAAAATTGTAAATGTAATTGTAATTTTAATTGTAATTGTATGTAAAATATTTGTAAATTTTTAATTGTATTAATGTAAAATGATTTTATTAAAATATTAAAATTTGTAAATTTGTAAATAACTGTAAAATAATAAATCTAGAATAATATGAATTTTTGTAACATAATAAAGTTTAGAAAATAATGCAAATGAATTCACGTACTTTAGAATTATCATTATTTTATTATGATCTTACATACAAAAAAAAAAAAACTTTATACAGTACGCCATTTCTAGCAGAGATTCCTGGTTTGTCGTCCAGTGCGCTTATCATCCTAACACGCACTAGTGCGTATTAGTACTAAGACGCACCACCAGTGCTTCACAACTCTTCGTGCAGAAGAGTTGTGAAGCACCGGCGGTATGTCTTAGTACTAAGATGCACCGGTGCTTCACAAATATTCCGCACCGGTGCGTCATAAAACACCACGCCAAAACATAAAACTCGATCTTACGAAACCGCACCAATGCGCCTATAAAACCCCATCCACCGAAACAGGGTTATTCTGTAAAGTGCAGTATTGGAGCAGCGAAGGGTTCGAATCACGAGCAAGAATTTTTTTGAGGAGATGAGGGTTTGAAAAGATGAGAGTTCGAATTTCAGCTGAGAATTTTATAATAGAGAAAATGAGTGATTCAAACATAAAGAAGGAAAAATATGCTTACAGGGATGCAGACGGCTACAGAGCTTGATAGAGTACAAAAGGAGAAAAGGAGTACAGGTTGAGACCGGCAAAGAGCATTTGGTTGAGGCTGGCGATAGGGTTAAGAGGTCCCATGATGGAGAAAGAGAGAGCAGAGTTGATGGCAGAGAAATACCCATCGATGCTCTGGTGACTAGCAAGGAGAAACGGTCCTTCGAAAGCAAGGAGTCTTATTCGCTAAGGGATGTCAGAGAGATATCAATTGAGTCTCTTGAACGAGCTAAGAGATCACATGAAGGTAACGATTCTCATTCTTACAAGGATGGTAGGGAAAGATTGGAAAATAGAGAAAGATCAATCGAGGCAATTGATAAAGCCAAGAGGCACCATGAAGGGAAGGATTCTCATTCCCTTAAGGACAACATAGAAAGATCAATTTACATTGTTGATCAGGATGGTAGGTCCCATGAAGGGAAAGATTCTCTAGAATGCGTTTAAAAGCAGCTGGGAGTATCGTCTAAGCTTCGGTTGGCTTACATAAACTTTTACTGGAAAAGCTAACGTCGCATAAAATCACATCTTTGGCTTTCAATTGAACCTGAATGACATCTCTAACTTGTCTGAGTTGTGGTACTATGGATGAAACCAGTAAAATGCCTGCTTGTATTATAAATGGAAATCCAGTGACCATTTATGTGGGAAGAAAATCATAGATACTTGCAGCTACCACATTTCCACCTGCAAATCGGTTTCCCATTGGAAAAGCTAATGTAATAGCCCATTTTGCAATGTATTTCCTCTGCTCAACCCTATACTCATTTTCTACGGGTAACCATTGCCTCCACATGTAATAACTGCATTTTCTAGTCGAAAATTGGTCTTCTTATGCTAATAAATGCAAAATGAAGGACTCTTTTTCATTGCTCCCAGAACATTCAAGTTAGTTTCTCGTAAAACATAAATTGTATAAATTTTGTTAAGATCAAGATAGAAGGCACAAAGGAGAAAAGAGGAAATTGGATGCCAAGATGGAGGAGGAACTTACAAATGGGCAAGCAAATCATGGGTTAGCAAGCAGATCATGGGGCACCTTTTCTTGTTGCAGGTTATGGAAAGGTTCAAGTTTCTTTTTCTGAAAGAAGAAGAGGTGTAGTTTTGAAAAGAAATGGCCCAAATATTTTCATAGAGAAATGTACATTTCCAAAATTTCTAAAAACTAAAATATCTCAAACTTCAATAAATTGCTCATAAACAAAACTTTCATAACCATTTGTGAAAAATTCCCACGTCTTAGCATAGCACAGGTTCACATGCCACAATTTCCCACTTGGGCCCTGTAGTATTGCATCTTCACACACCCCACATTGCATTTTCTCCACATAATCAATGGGGACCTCCTGTAATAAACAAAATGGATTGGAAGAATAGTTATTTCCATCAAGAATTTATCCAATGCTAATTCTAATTCTAATTCTCAAGAATAAACAAAATTCTAATTCTCAATTTCTATGGTTGGAGTTCACTAAATTTTGGTGTACACACCTAAAAGTAATTTCAGTGCCTTAACCGCAAATCGGTGCTGCTGTACATATAACCACACCAGTGCATTTTAGTTACCAATGGACGCACTGGTGCGGTGCTATTACGTGATGCACCGGGGAAGAATAAACACAAATTAAAAAAACGCAACTCTATTTTCTTTAAGTGAAAAAAAAAACGTTAAATTGAAAAATAGGCAACAAAATATTTTCAAAAATCTAATTTCACAAAATAATTCTTTAAATACTAAACACTTTTCATTATTTTAGTATTTTTGCTAAAATTTCCAGCCAAAGATTTGCAGAAGACATACCTAGAGCAAGAGAGCACGAGAGCACTGTGGAGCAGTGAAATACGTTCAAACAGAAGTATTCATACAATCAGAAACCAAGCCTCTGGTGATTCAAACCTTGTATCATAGAATTTTAAACCATCTCGTGATTATATATATATATATATTTTTTTTTTTTTTGTTCTCTGCAGTTTTATCCATTTTTACCCGATGCCCTTCATTTTTATTTATTTATTTATTTTTTTCCCTATTTCTGTGATTTCAGAATTAGGGCTTTTCATTTTAGATTAACATTCAACCCATGGGACGACTTGCATAGTTGGATCCCAATCCATTCGGCCATTGCGTGATTTTTTGAAAAAAATGGTTTTTTTTTTCTTCTTCTTCTTTGGTGCGCCTTGCGTAGCCGAGCACATCGGTGCGTTGTATTATACAACGTATTGTGCAGGTAATGTATAATAAAAAAATTAAAAACAATTTTTTTTTAAATCATTGCGCCATATCTAAAATAGGGCACCAATGCTTTATGTTACGAGGATATCACTATACGGTCTATTACAATGTTTGTGCGATGCGTTTATAATACCCCCACACACCGTATGATCTATTATACTGTTTTTGCGGTGTGTTTAGAATACCTCCACGCATCGACATCGGTGCGTACATCATGAAAGGCACACTATTTTATTGAGATTTATTTTTTACCTAAAAATTTGACAATTTATTTATAAATATATTAATGAATGATATGGTACATGTTTCAAATTGATAAAGAAATGACTGACAAGAAATCAAGTAACAAAAATACTGATAACATTGAGGCTCAACAGTTGGTACACTCATGAGGAGCATTATTTGGAGAGTATTGCATGTACAGCCCATTGGGAGCATGATTCTCCCCATTGTATATGTTTTATCTTGCAGGAGACACCATGGGAAAACCATGATTGCCACATTGCTACTTGTGCCTTCTTGTGGGAGAGACCACTTGGAGAATTTGCAGAGGCATTTCATGGCTGATTTTTCTTGATGGGGTTAGATTGGGCCATTCTTGGAGGCCATACTTTTCCAACCCAAAGACAAAGGCAACCCCATATGTGAAGCAATTCAGCCCCAACACATTGTAGAAATCAGGGGTGAGATTTTCATTTGGATGATAGCATGGATGAGAGGATCATCATTGGGAGCAGAATTTTCCCATGCATATAATCACTCCTACCTTAAGGAGGCCACATTCCAGCAAGAAGGATTCCACTACACCTTCTATCTTTCCATGAGGAGCATCATTTTCAGCTTGCATACTTGGGAGAGAGCATTGGAGGACATATTTATTGCAGCATATTTGAGCAGTGGTGGGACCATTGATGAGGAGACCGCAAGATAAGAACGGGGAGAAGATTTTGTTCTCTCTATGCATTTTCTTGAGGTAAAGAAACGTGTGAGAGGGGAGGACTGTAATGTTCCCAATTTTATCCTCAAGCTAAAATGGAACATTATAGTTGCACATTTTATTTTATTTTTTAATAAAATGGGGAAGGAGACACCTTATCCCCTTTTGGATGAAGAAATAACACTCCTTATGTGAAAAGGAGGAAAATAAGCAGCTGAAATAAACACCTAAAGGTGTGAATGGAACCCAGCTCACTTGGATTAGTCATCTTTTACTAAAGTCAACAGCGTTGCCCAAGGAGGAGAGGCTTCCTAGAGAAGCTGCACAGTTTTGAAGGGAAGACACTCATGTGAGGGTGGAAACCCTAATTGGTGGGACCATGGTGGAAAAGAGTTCCTTTTATTTATATGGAGGAGATGGAATCCCATTTTCATTATGTTATGATTCATATTTTCAGACTTGGGTCTGCAAGTTTGCATCCCCCGGGCTGTTTAGCAG